>JARVGP010001256.1:0-19149 GCA_029876185.1 Mansonella ozzardi
TTTAATTTTTGAAATAATATTTTTTATTAAAATTTTTTTTTTTTTTTTTTGTAATGTAAGTGTTTTCCAATCATATATCAATGTAAAGAAGAAATAGATTAAATTCCGTTTGTGAAATTTGTTATAAAATTTATCAAAAGAGATGGAAAAGGAAAAGGATGAAAAATAATTGGCTTTTTTTTTTTTTTTTTTTTTTTTCATGAAGAATTCGTTTTTCAATTTTAATGGTTTTAGTTAGTTTGTAAAGGTGAACATTTTTTTGAAAGATAAATTTCGTTCCTTTTTTTTTTGCACAATTTCAAATTGAACAATTCTTGTTCGATTTTTTTAATGATTTAATCAAAAAATTCCAATTGATCAATAATTATAGCTATATGTATGAAATATATTGCAAAATGTTGATTCATTAATGCGTCTTTTATTTATCATCATTATCATAAGGCACTTAAATGCTTTTACTTAAGTGCTCCATTATCTATCATATTCTTTTTTTTTCTTTTTCCTGATGGCTATTTTTAGCTTTATCGAGATTGTTGTAACAGCATTTAATTATAGTATTGACAAAGTGAGAAGAAAAAAAAGCAAATAATAGAAATTAATTGAACATTATGTATGAAAGGGCGGCAACTTTTAGATGTATAGATGTGACTTTTCGACTGAATGATATATTGTTAGATATAAGTTTGCAAATTTATCACCCATATATATATGTATCCATGTTTAATTTCGGATGCCAGATGTTAATGGTTAATTGTTTGTGTGAGAGCATTTATACGATGAAATTTTGATTCACAAAAAAAAAAAAATGTATTGGTATACAGAAACGAAATGAATTGATTAACATATACTTTTAATAAATAATTAATTAAGTGGCATTTTTTACTTTTTTTTTTTTGCTTAAGCCTTTTTTTCTTGAGTCATACATTCTGGCTACGAATGATCATAACTTATATCAGCTATTATGTATGTTATTAATCTAAGAATTTTTTTGCCTCTTTTGGTCAATGCATAAGTTTGTGTGTATTGAATAATTTTTTGATGATATGAATGACATCGTAATTTAGAAGTTCAGTTTATATTAGTAGAGTTTGTATAATTTTTACCGATACGTAGTAAGATTTTTTTTTTCTAAACTTTAATCGTGAATTTTTTTAATGCTAAGCGAATATTTGAAGCGGAATTAATTCACACTGATAATTGGTTAGATTTTTAAAAAATTTTAAATAGTATTTTTATGTTGTATATTCGTAGCTTATGGTTATACCGTAACGAAAACTTTCTATATTAGTACCGGTAAGAAGAAAGACAAAATTTCCACTTAATATACTATTGTGTATTCGTAAATTATGACAATACAGTAACGAAAAGATGGAAAATCTTATTAGGATCGGTAAGAAGAAAGGCGAAGTTTGCACTCAAAATACCATTATATTTTTGTAGATTGTTTTGCATCTGATTAACATGCATTAAGACTATTGGTGTTAGAAAGAAAAAAACGATACAAAATTAAATTTGGAATTGAATTCCTATAATTTATTAGTAAGTTGAAAGAGTTTGGAAATATTCAAAATGTTAACTTTGTTTCTCTGTTACTCAAAAAAAAAATTAGGAATTTTTTTTTTTTGCTCATTTTAGGATTGTAAGGGTAAACAAATGAATCGTTTGTCTGCATTAACTCACTGTGAACAAGTTTTCAGATAGTTTCATCAATTTATCGTGTTTCCTAAACTAGTTTTCCATTAATTTGTTACTACACATTTATTTCCCTAATTTCTTCTAGTTTCATATGTCACATTTCACTTCAAATTAGATAAAATGAAAAATAAATTGAAATAAGCATTAATTTAATAATGACTTTGAATGTATCTATCTATATGTATATATGTAATGTGCGTATTTTGAATGTGCTTGTCATATATGATAATGTATGAATGTATGATAACATGATAATGTGTATGATAACATGATAAATATGATGACGTGTAACGTGTACTATTTTTGCGATGCAACGAAAGGCTCGATTAACGTTTCTAGTTTGAGGAAAAAAAGGAAAAGAGTTATTGTCTAAAGAATAATAGAAAATTAATGAGCAGTGATGATTAGAAATTGATAAATGAATTGGAGAAAATCATATATGTCTATCATAGGTACGCTGTATTTCTATGTCTATCATAGGTGGTACACTGTATTTCTTTTTTTATTCTGTTACTATTTAAGTACAGTATCTATTAAATTAATGGGAATAACTATCATAGGCACACTGTAATTAATGGGACTAACTCTAAGTAATGATATCGATTGCAGTGATTGCACAAAATGAAAATAAATTAAAATAGTTTGGATAGAAGTGAGCAGATTGATTTTGTAAAATGACAATTTTGTCCTTAATTGTTTGTTATTTGATGTCATTCATTTTACAATTTAATGAATTTTTTTTTTCTCTAGCAGGAATTGTTTTAATTTTTGCAGCAATCTTATCGTTTCTGTGTTAAACGTTTTAGTG
Organism: Mansonella ozzardi; assembly: GCA_029876185.1. Taxonomy (NCBI): domain Eukaryota; kingdom Metazoa; phylum Nematoda; class Chromadorea; order Rhabditida; family Onchocercidae; genus Mansonella; species Mansonella ozzardi. Next base: position 2,504 of record JARVGP010001256.1, read on the forward strand.
TGTCAATTTCTTCTCTGTAAAACGATTGAAAAATACTTTTTTTTCCTTCGATACTATCATCACAGATTCTCTTGCATCATCTGTATGTAAAGATTTTTTTTTTTCTTTTTCTGAAATATCTCTTTTGAAACTGGGCATTTTTGTTATATTTAATCAATCATTACAATCATCAGTTCGATGGAATAAAATGCTTTTGTTTAAATTTTTTTAATGAAACGAAAAAGTTTGGTAATTTAGTAGCTTTAACTGAAATGAAACTGGAATATGAGAAAGGAGGGTAGGGGAGGGGAGGGAATTAGATTGGAATTAAATTTAAACGTTATTCATAGCTAAGTTATGAAATGTTAAAATATTTTGAATTCTTCGACATATGATTGCTGTATTGAAATGATGAATCAAACTTTATATGAAATAACTGAAAGGAGATAGCTAAAGTTCTCGCATGAATTCCTCTGCAATGAATTATGAACTTAGTCTTCTTTGCTGTTCTGTCTAATTTATTATGGTAATTTGTTGGAAGTGAATATATATTTTTTGAATATATATCTTAATGAATGAATCTTTACTACCTATCATTTATAGATACGAATCTATGTTATCATAAAATTATTTATAAGAGGAATTAACTAACGTGTTGAATCTCTTTCGCCAGTGTTAAATCTCTTTTTAGAATTAATTTTCAGAAATAATTGATTTGCAGAAAATGCGCCGGTTTACGACATTTTACTTATACTTTACAAAACTATTCACTTTTTTTTAGTAAAAACAATTATATATTTGATTGCATTGTATGTGTATGTCTATCATTGAGCATTGCTGAATCAGTCAAGAGACTTTTTTGAAATCATTATGGGGAATAGTAGCTCGTTGATGTTACAAGAAGATGAAATTCAAGCGATTTCAACAGAGACCGGATGTAAGTCTTGCCATGTTTTTTTTAAATTTATTTCATTTTTTTTTTTTTTTAAATTTAAAGTTCGTTAATTTCGGATCGGCGAGATGATAGCTGTTGATTGGATAAGCATATGATGAATGCTTGCTTAATTGTTCCACGTAATCCTAAAATAATATGTTCCAGAACTTTGGAAGGTTTTCTTCTGTGGTCCAATTAGAAATTAAGTAAGTGTGAAATAATGGATTTATAGTGGAGCATTCAGAATAATTCATTATTTTTTCCTATAATATAAATGTAACTGGAGTAAGTATCAGCAATTCATTCACTTTTACGTTCACTTTTACGCGCAATAAGCTAGTGATTAATATTATATTCATGATACAACTAAGTATCAATATTTAAAAAAAAAATCTCTAACTATTCAATATTTCGGTGTTTTGCCAGTTTTCATTTACCAGCAATTAAATACTGATCAGGTTTCAATTTGCTGGGCTCATTTTTTCAGTTTCACGAAATCAGATTGTTCGTCTTTACAGTCGTTTTTTATCACTAGATAAACAAGGTTAGTGCAAAGAAAAATTTTCCTCTTTAACTAAATTTTAAATAAATTTTATAAACTTTTGTATTTCTATAGGCTATGCTTATCTAACCATACATCCCCTAGAATTTCTGTAGTAACAGGCTGTTTTACTTCAGAAATGCACTTCTATTCCGTTCAAAATATTTATGAGAAAGACACTTTTTTTTCTGCAGTTACTTATGTCATAATGCTGCTCAACATCTAACTCATTTGCCAACTGTAGGAGTTAAATAATCATTTGCTGATTTAACAGGTCGTGGATACTTGGATCGTGATGATTTCTTGCGGATTCCTGAACTTGCAATCAATCCACTTGGTGATCGTATTGTTGATGCATTTTTTACTGAAACGTAAATAATTTTTTTGTTTCCCAAATTTCGTTTCTTTTATTACTTGCATAATACTGAATTCAGAATTGCTCTTATTGCATTCATTCACGACAAAATTATCTATAAACGATTGGAATTTAATATCACTATTTTCAGAGAGGAATTGGAGCAAAAGATCAATTTCCGCGAATTTATAAGAGTATTGGCACACTTTAGGCCAATCAGTAAAGAAAAAAGGAATGTTCTAAATAGTAGGGAAGAGAAACTGAAATGTAAGAAATTTCCATGTATTAAACTTGTTGCCATTTGTAAATTTTTCATATCCGATATTGATTCGAGATGTTTACTGTTTGAATTATAAATGAGTGGAGTGTATACCAAATGTCGTAGGATGTTTACGTAGTTGGCTTGCAGTCAAGGTTTCGAATATATGTTTATAACACGCTGTTTCCTCAATTTTAGATTTTGAGTCTATGAAAAGATACGCAAATTTTAAATCTAAGATGAAGAAATATCAACTCAGTACATTCGAAGCACTATTTCTACCTGTGATAATATTGAAATTATTGGTTAATTGCAGTAATCTATCTAGTTTGAATTTGTAGGATACTATGTGATCTTTAGAGTGCGCTTGCATGAAATATCTTATGATCTGACCTAGAATTGTAACATTTTGAAAGCCGATATATTTTATGAAATTTATTTATAGTTGCATTTTCAATGTATGATTTGAATAAGAATGGTTTTATTACAAGAGATGAATTCAAAGTAATCCTTAATATGATGGTTGGTGCAAATATAACCAGCGAACAAGTATGTTTTTTCAATAAAATTGTAAAGCTATGCTAATTTTACATACGCATAAGCATTGAATCTATCTTTTTTATAGAATCACTTAAAAGATAATGGATAAAATCAAATGTAAATAGAATGGAAATTTTCAGTTCAAATGTATTCTTAAAATTAATGGTAAATTAATAGCTTTATTAAGCATTGTTTGAAAAAGTTGTTTGGCTACTAATTTTCATATTGACGTATATTTATAACAAGTTTGATAAGGAGCTATTTTATTTCTATTTAATTTTAGTTAGAAAGCATAGCAGATCGGACAATATCTGAAGCTGATATTGATAATGATGGAAAAATATCATTCGATGAATTTTGTCGAGTGAGTTTTGCTTCTTTCTGTTCAAAAAAAAAAAAAAAAACCCACAAAATTGAATGCGAAATAACTGCTAAATCGATCTCTTTGTGTTTGAGTATATTTACTTTCAACGGTTTATTTATGCTAAAAAATGTATGTTTTCAGAGTGTAAGGGTTAAAATGATTTTAAATAGGCATTTTCTTGTGGAATGCATTGAAAGTAATTTTTGAGAGTGTCCTTTCAAAAGCATTTTACTTTTTCATTTCAAGATTTTTTTCATTTTTTTTCCATTCCACATTGAAATTTTTTTTCTGTTTCGCCATTATCAAATTTATTAAATGCTGTTACATTTGTGTACAACAAAACAACAGCAAACATATTTTACAACAAATATACTGAATTGCAGGCAATGGAAAAGACTGATATTGAACAAAAAATGTCAATTCGATTTCTGAATTAGAACAAACTGATTTGTTAAACTTTCATTGTGAATGGATTGTTGTTCAGTATGCTTGTATAATCTGTTCTTGAGAAATTAGAACTAAAACTTATCACAAACACTGCATACGATTAACTATTTACTTTGGAGAGAGAGAAAGAACTTGTACATCGAACGATCTGATATTATTTAATATTTTAGTAACAATGCAAATATCATACTGGGATGTTCGGAAAGCTTTGTTTTAATTCATAATTTTTATATATAATAATGTAATTATTTATCTTATTCAATCATTTTAACATTGACACTAGCGCATTTGATTGCACTGCAATTTACTGTTTTTCCTTTATTTTGGTAAAATATAACTGAAAATCTGTAAACTTTTGAATGCAGATGCAATGTAAAGATACGATGATATAATTAAATAGATATATTGCTTTTGAATAGGACTATCATAGATTAATCTAAATTTTCATATTTGATGCTAAGCAGGAAGCAGTAGAATGCAACAAATATATATTATATGTGTGACTGATTTTCAAACAATCTTTTATTGACTAGGAATTCATTTTGGCTTCTTTTGATTGACCAGAAATTCATCGATTTTGACTTTTTTTCTATCTATAATATGACGAGTCAAAAAAAATCCTGTTAAATTAAAAATAAATTGTAATCAATATTTTCTATGTATTTGTTTGAAAAGAAAACAGATTCCTCATATTTTTAATTCATTGTATTGCTAATTAATTAATCTTTATGGATCATATTTTTTTCAATATTTCTTGTGATCGAATGATCGATTGAGAATTTAGATTGCTGCTACTTCTTGTGTGTATCTTGATGATATTTTTGTATTTTTTATTTTGCAATATGTGTATCAGAGGAAACTTTTTTAATGGTTATTATATTAATATATTTCACTTTCACTGTATAAATTTTCATTTCAAATAAAATAATGATAATTTTAAAATTTGGCATTTGTTAATTAAATAAGATTGTTAATTAATGAAAGAAATTTCTAAAAACTGTCTCATTTAATTCCAGCATATATTTCCCACATAATGTTGATATTGATAAAAATGATTTGATCTTAAAATTAGCAAAAAAAAAAAAATTGATCCAAATTTATTATATTTATCCAAATCCCTTTACGATGATGAATTATTTATTCGCACTGAGTTAATTCGTATGTTTGCGTGTCAAAAATATGAGGATAAATTAGAGGTCAGAAGTTAGAAAAAATGAAAAATGAAAATTGTATTATGTGATGCATTTCATCTTACGTCGTCTTACACATACTATTTTTTTTTTTGTCCTAAAATTTGTACCAATCAATCAATCAATTGGAATGGTTATTTGGGAAAGGTCAAAGAGAATTTTTCGTTAAAAGGAAAAACGAAACATATCGACATAACATTCAAAAACATTCGAAAACGTTCTTCGTTTAAAAGACGCTTTATAAATATATATATGTATGTATAAATATATCAACAAATTAAAGTAAGTTTATTAAGGATTTCAGTATTCAGTATTTTCTCAAAAGCATTATTATTTATATGCTTGGGAATTTTTTTTTTCAAAATGAATATTTATATACATATAATATTTATATGTATATTATATATATATTTCATTGTACATACACATATATATTTGTATATATATATGATAAAATATTGAATACATATATGTATATACATATAGATTAATCATAAAATATTAATTTAAATAAGTTTGCGACATTATTCAATTCATGGAATGAAATGTATAAGCAGTTAAAAGTAATTTTTTTTTTTGAACAATGTTTGAATAATTTTTCAAATTGCTCAAAATTATAAAGTAACGTGCAAAATCATCATCATTCATCATCATCATCAATCTTCATCATCATTATCAGTGTATTTATCGTCATTAGTACTTTTATAATAATTTCATATATATATTAATCGATTAATCAATTATTGTCATATTTTGCTATCACAAAAATTACTGCCAAAATTCTTCATTATTTGATCAGCTGATGAATAGTAATAGGAAGAAAAAATTAATTCTGAAGAAAAATCAGATCATTTTCAAGACAATTAATAGCGAAAAATAATTAAGCTTATATTGATCTAAAATTGAATGTCTATTATCAATTCATTGAGAAATGAAAAAAGGAAATTGAAATTTTTGTACTATTGTAGAAGCTTTTATTTTTTTTTCTTTTCCAAAGTTCCCAATATCATGTGTGGAAAATTTGAATCAGTGAGAAATTAGGTCAGGGTTAGTAAAAGTCAATTCATTACAATGTCATTTATTTTACTTGACCTCTATATTATAATAATGTTATTATGTGCGTGCTTCAGCACTATTGTACAGTCATTACGATTAGTTACGATGTTGTGCTATTTAAACTTTTATCTATGAAAATTTTAATTTTAATTCCTCTTCCTCTCTTTACTATAGATTTTCTCAATAATTTTTTCACCTTCATTTTTTTTTTTTTTGTTCACAAATTTCATTTAAATGTATTTCTTTTTTTCATTAATAAAATTAAATTTTAAAGAAGAAAGAATAATGATTAAAAAACAAAACAAAATTAAAAAGCAACATTTAAGTTTTTTTTCTTAATTTTTAAAATGAAATTTGTTTTTGCGAATATTAGTTTAAATTTTGATAAACACAAATTTTATTTTAGGCAAAAATAATTACACATTTAAAAAAAATATTTACTTACTATACGTATATTATACATATATATACAAATTTAAATTTAAATTTAATAATCGCATATTTTTATGGATACGAAATTACAATATTATTAAAGCATACTATTTGAAAATTTAATATTTTCTCTTTCTTTTTTTTTGTTCAAAATATGCTTGAGCAATGTGAGTAATGAAATTGAGGATTGGTGATGAAAGTGACCTTAAATAATGAAATTGAGAAATGATAATGAAATCGGAAAATATGTGATGAAATTGAGAATTAATTTTTGGAAACAAAAAATTGCTGAAGAATGTTTGATGGTGAAAAATGTCAAATGAAAAATGTCAAATGGTGTGAATAATGTATGAAAAAGTAAGAATTGTCAGTGTGAACACATATTACTAAGTTTCGAATTTGTATTAATTTTGAAATAATTCAAATTCGAATTCATAATACTATTAATTTTATAATTTATTTTAATTTTTTTTTATAATTTATAATTTATTTTATTAATTTATTTTACCAATCTATGTTTCTGTAAAATTTCAACTTNCCTCTACTTCCATTCACTGTGTTTATTGAACAGAAATTCAATTAACTTTTGCAATGAAGAAATAAGATAGGAAAAATAAACTAATTGAAATAAACGGAAAATAATGAGTTTTTTTAGTTGGAAGATTTTTTTTTGCTTGTGCAAATTGTCGCGTCATACGGTAGTGTTAAGTATGCATACGGTAAGGAATAAATATACGGTATATGATTTTGGATACATCAATTTTTTATTACTTGGTTTAAGTGGGATAGTTAATTGAAGCTGAATGGGAAATATTCTTTAGTTTTAGAAGTGATCAGCGATATCTATTCGCACTGATTTACCGTAGTAGCAATTTGTCGAAATTGTTGCACTAACGCTGTGTAATATTATTTTCTGTGTAATACTATCCGTTTATTCTGTATAATATTATCACTGCATATTAGTACCTGTATATTAATTATTTTCTAGTGTTACAATTAATTATATTGAAAAATAGTAATATAAAATATTTATTAGATGAATTTACTTGTATTAAAATTGATGCCATCATTGTGAGGTGATTTTAACTGTATTGTATTAAAATAATGATTTTTGGATTGATTTTAATGTGTAGTATATTCTTTTTTAGCAAAGGATATTAGAGATCTTTCAAGTTGCCTTCAGAATTTTTAGGTTATTTTAAGTGAAATCAAGTTACATATAAAAGTTTGATGTTATTTTAAATAAAATGAAGTTATTTGTAAGAATTTTTGTTGTTTCTTTTTTTTTTTTTAAATAAAACTAATCACTTGCAAAAGTTTGAAATTATTTTAAATGAAATTAATTGTTTATAAGAGTTTTAAATTATTTTAGATGAAAATATGTTGCTTTGAGGAGTTTTCTTAACCTACTTTCTTCAAGCAAAAAAAAAATTAATTTAAATAAAAAAAATTTATCAGAAATTATTCAGGTTTTTTCCTTTTTTTTTGATTTCTTGATGAATAATAACTATTATTGAATAAGTTTTTTGTTCTGTAAAAATGTTTCAAGGAAAAATTTACGAATAATTTTGAAAATTTGTAAAAGTAATTTTAATACAGACCGTAAAAAGTATAAATTGAAAAGTTTAATGAAAATTTTTTCATTTATAATTTACATATCGAAAATTTCAATGGTTTTTTATTTATTTTTTGTTTGAAAAATATTAATCAGTTAAAAAGTGCATTTAGCTGATGATTATTATCATTTATAAATTTTCAATGTGTAAAAATTGGTGACCTGAGTGGAAGAAGTTAACTTTCAGTAAGTTTATTTATACGAAGTTTATTTTCATTCAAGTTAACAAGTTTGAAAATTTTCGTTATCTTTCAAAATTTAATAATATATACCGTCGAATGTATGCCACTTTTTTGACCAATAAATTAGTTTTCTTTAAATACAAAAGTAAACAAACATGAATAGTTCAACCATAATGTACACTTATATTTTGCCTTAATGTCCATTTTTGTTTTGCCCTGATGTCCATTTTTATTTTGCTTTAATGTCCATTTTTATTTTGCCTTAATATACAATTTCATTTTGCCTTATTGTCCACATTTATTTATCTCCTATTTATTTTATTTAATTAATTAATACTTTTGAAAACATTGCGGCAATTATTGTTGTGATAGCTTCTTGTATTATTTAGCATCTTGAAATGAATAAAATTCCGCTTCAATCAAATTCTTGTTCTCTTGATTTTTACATTTTTAAATAAATATTAACTAAAATCAAATATTGATTTTTTTTACACACAAACAACTAAATGAATTTGTGAATAGCTATCAAAATGAATCACTGAAATTATATTTGTAATTTAAAAAGTTTGTAACTTTCATTTTTTCAACATTTCCAAACTATTTCAATTAGTTTTCTTTTAAAAAAATTTGTTAACTTAAAAAAGAAAATTATTCGTAAGGAATCATTTTATCTGCTTATTTTTTTGTTAATGCAAAAAAATTGTATTTATTTTTATCATATCTTTAATTTTGAATTTAAATTGAGTTTATTTTTAATCTCAATGTGAATTTATTAAACATATGATAAAAATAAATTCAAATCGAAATTAAGTATGTGATAAAAATAAATTTAAAACCGAAATTAAATATATGAAAAAATAAATTTAAATTTGAACAAGAAAGAAAAACAAAAAAATTTGTTTCTGTCATATTTAATTTCGAATTTAAATTTGTTTTTGTCATATATTTAATTTCAAATTTAAACTTCTCTTTGCTTAAATTTTTTCTTCAAATTATTTTCTTTCTTCTTTCAATTATACGAGTAAATTTGAATATTTGTTTGTTTTTTTCTTATTTTCTTCACTTCACAAAATTACATCCAAGATTTTTTTAGAGTTATCCAAGAAAAGAAAACAGGATGTCAACCTTAACGATGACAACAACGCTTATACCATTTTCTTCCTCTACAATATCAGATGCATTAGTAGCTGCTTTTAGGGTTTGCTTTTTTTTTAAATAATCAAAGATTTGTAATTTTTGAGAAATTTTTTAATTTTCAATTTTATATAAAAAACAATTTATACTTTTCTTTCTTTATTGGAAGATAGCAAAGTTTTTTTTTCTTCTCCAGTATATATTAATCAATCCATAGTTCATTAGTCGTCAAACGATAACTTATCGATTGATAGATTTATCAAACAAACAGCTTATCAACCAATAGTTCATCATTCAGTATCATTCACCAATTAACAATTTACTATCAATCCATAATATTACATCCAATTAATAGTCTCTGCTAACAAACAATTTATTAATGAGTAATTTTAACAGTCAGCAGTATAACAATTAATAGTTATCAATCATTGATCAATAATTCATCCTGTAGATCACCAATCAATAATTTACAACAACGATACTCTACAGTGATCTATTTAGTAGTTTAAAAATTTAACATTTAAAAGTTTTTTTATTAAATACTCATTATGCAATTGTTTATTGAAAAAGTATTGAAAAAAAAATAATAATAATAATTCATTAAATTTTAACAGAATGATGTCTTATGGGCATTAATATTTGGGATAATTTTGGCCTTTTTGCTCGGTTTTGCAATGGGCGCAAATGACGTTGCAAATGCATTTGGTACATCGGTTGGTAGCAAAGTGCTAACATTACGTCAAGCCTACATGCTTGCGATTATTTTTGAAACACTTGGAGCATTACTTATTGGTTAATTTTAAATTTTTTCATTAAATACTTTTAAATAGGAAAAAAAAATGATTGTTAATTCATTGAATATTGCATCTTTTCTTCGGAAAAAAAGAAAAAAACAAAGAAATTATATTTTAATAAAATGAATAAATTAAATTTTTTTGAACTAAAAAAAATTTAACATTTTTTAAACTGAATCATTTCATTATAACAATTGTTTTTTTATATATTGTAGTCACAATAAATTTAAAATTATGTAATAATAATTTGATATGAATTATTGATTTCGATTTTTTTTTCATTAGCATATCGATTTTTGATCTTTGACCGATGATCTTTGTTTGCTTACTATTGCTTTCTGTTCTCTGATGATTGATTGTTGAATGTAGTTTTTTTCAAGTACTGTAAAGCATCTACAAGTGTTAGTCAGATGCTAAATAAATTATAGTAATAAAAGCTAAAAGAAAATTGACAGTTATTTAATTTCAGTTCAATTAAGAGAAAAAGTCACATGAACTTAATCACTGTTCAGTAGAGTACTGTATTATATTTCAGGATATAACGTAACGGATACGGTACGTAAAGGTGTTATTGATTTAACCTTATATGAAAATGAACCAAAAGAAATTTTTGTTGGACAAGTTGCCATTCTTGGAGGTATGAATATAGAATTGAGAGAAAAAAAAATTTAATAAAAATAAATTCTAATTTGTTTTTAATTAAAATGTAAATGTAATAATATCCAATAATAATGAATAGTCTCTTTTTTTACAGGTTGTTCATTATGGTTATTAGTTGCAACACTTGCTCGTTTACCAATATCATCAACACATAGTATAACAGGTGCAACTGTAGGATTCGGTTTAATGACAAGAGGTATTGTTGGAATACAATGGCGAAAAATTATTTTCATTGGTAAGAGTTTTTTTTTTTGCTAAAGTTTCAAATTTAAATTTTAATGCAACAAATGAGAATATCATTTAGGCTAGGAAAAGTTTCGGATTTCAGTTTTTTCTTTTTTTCACAACAATTAAAAATAATTTGTTACTTGTTAGAAAATATGGAATGCAAATAAAATGATCAATTGATCAATTGGATTAAAATATAAATTATGAAGATTTTTAAAAAAAGTTTAAATTGATTTGTCAAATTTATATTTGATTAATTTAAATTTGTCATTTTGAGTTTTTATTAATTTTTTTCACTTTTGCAAACATAGCTGCTTCATGGTTTATATCACCACTACTGTCTGGTATCGTATCAGCTATTCTTTACATTATTCTTGATCATTCAGTTCTTAGACGAGTAAGCGTTTTTTTTTTTCAGATATTTGGAAAATCAAAAATGTTTCACTTGTATTTTTTGATTTTAAGTTTGTTTCAAAATGTTTAATGCAATTTTTTTTTCTCTTAGAAAAAAACTCCTTTAATGCAATTTTTTCTGTTAGAGAAAAACTTTAGGATAAGTTTTGTTTTTGTATAAGTAAACCTGAAAAAAAGAAAGGAAATTTCCTTTTCCCAATAATAATTTATTTTAGATCACTTTAGATCATTTTAGATCAACCTGATTATCAATTATTTTAGAGAAACCCATTTCGTTGTGGTTTGCGAGCATTGCCAATATTTTATTGGTTTTGTATCGCACTTAATGTCTTTACAGTCAGTTATCAAGGATCAAAATGTAAGGCTAATAAATTTAAAGATGAAAAAAAAAAAACAAAAGGAAGTTTGATGAAATTTTGAAATAATTTTTGTTTTTTTACAGTACTTCACTTATCAAGATTACCATTATGGATATGCGTATTGCTAAGTGTTGGATGTGCAACATTTGGCGCATTTGGCATTCATTTTTTGCTCTCACCAAAATTGAAAATTTGGATACAGAGTAAATTTCTTGATTTTATTACTTTTGAATCCTATTACACACTCTCACTCTTTCCTCCCTTTCTCTCTCCCTCCCTATCTTTTTAAAGAAAGTGATATTTGTAAATTAAATATTTCTGTATTTTCAAGTTTAAAATTGACTAAAATTTTAACCAGTTTAATCATTTAATTCCATTTAACTTAGCATAACTTTCTTGATTCTCATAGATTTCTTGTCTATGTTGAAAAAATCTCTCACTCTCTAAAAAATTAACAGTACATTATTTGAGTAACATTTGATGCAAATGGACCGACTGACCGATTAGATAAATAATTATCGATGCTACATATCTTTCCATCATTTATTCATTTATTCAATTCGAAATAAAACATTTCATGGATTGATTTTGAAATTATTGATCATTTGATGATCGTCTATATGTCATATAACATTTGAAATTAAATTCAAATTTATTTTAATTTTTTATCTTGATATTTTAAAAATTTTACAGATTCACTTAGCGATAATACTGCACGAGAAGATTCATTTGAAATACAAACTGTAAGTGGTGAGACACAATTGCAGGATAATATCATTCATCAAAGATGTCAATCGACAAAGACAGAAAACATTGATAGTTTAACTATCAGTGAAGGTTATCTTCTGTTTCGTCAGCTGATATTATTTAAGCGTCTCTGCTTTAAAAAGCATTAAAGAAAATGAATTGTAGCAAATTTCAACGTTAATTTCAATGCCATTATTATGTTATTGTCATCGTACGTCATTCTTATATAATCACTAATATCATTAATATTATTGATGTCATGAAATATTTCGATAGTCAATAATGCCAAAATGCAGTAAAAAGATATAATGCGACAAGTGTCGAAGTAATTTCAAGTAGATCGTAAAATTTAATTTTAACATTTTTAAAATTGTCTAAGGTGGAAAGATTATAAGGAATAGCAGTAACTTGTTTTGTAATCCGGAAAAGTTCTAGCCGGATACGGAAGATTATTATTTACCCAAATCACAAGACTGATACAAAATTAATATTTTGCAGACATTTTATACTTGTACATGCTTGCATTATTAGTTATTATTATTAGATTTAATATCATCATTTAATAGTGCCAATTTAATTTTTGCGATTGAAAATTGATAGGAATAAGCACGTAAGTAAATAAATTATTTAATTAATTTGCACGATTGGAAATTGATGCTTGAATAGGTTGGAAAAATTGGAAATTGATGTTCGAATAATCGAAGCAATTAATTAAGTAAACAAATGAAGTGGATTTGAGCGATTAGTTGTGGTTAAAAAAGAAAATTGAATGGACAAGAAAAAATTTGACAAATAATATGACAAAAAAAATGAAAAAAATATGACCATAAGAAAATGTTAACTTTTTTCTTTTATATATTAATAAAAGACAAAAAATGATATCTATTTGCTATATTTAAATGTTAAATTTTAAATTTTAATTTTTATTTTAAAAATTTAAAAATTTTTGATTTTATGATTTTGTCATCTTTTCATTTATTTAAATTGTTGCAATAACTAAATTATAACATTACATTTTGCATTTGCAACAGAATACAGTAAAATAGTTACAGTATCATTAAATTTTACAGATAATAAAATCCCAAACAGTACAGCAAAGAGAAATGATAAAGAAAAAGTTCATAGATCACAGTTAACTGATGACGGTTAAAAGTTATTTTATGCCTTATCATTCTTATATCTTAACAATTATGGAGAATATTTACCACTTTTTGTTTTTTAACAATTTTATCCGTTCCATCTTATTGCATGATTATATTCCATTCCTTAACGTATACTGCGAAATTTTTATTGACAAAATAATACTGTAGATCTCTTATTCACAAAATAATACTGTAGAGCTTTTATTGATAGAATAATACTGTAGAGCTCTTATTGATAAAATATCTATTAAATATAAATTCGGAAAAAAACGAAAAAATGAAGCAGTAAATTACAATCCTGAGTTTTCTTTTTTCATCTCCCTCTTTTTTTCCTTTCCTGTCTCCATCACATTTTTTTTTCTTTCTCTTTTTTAATTTTCTCCTATTTGAATACTGTAAATTTTTAAAATATTCCTAATCAGCAAAAGTCTTTTTTATTCCTGCAGCAGCAATGAAGCTTGTGCGATGGATATTACCAGCTAATAACCGAATAATCGATTATAAAACAATGAAAATATTCAATTCAGTACAAGTTTTTACCGCATGTTTTGCTGGATTTGCGCATGGTGCAAATGATGTTGGGTAAACTTTCTTCCCTTTTTTCTTGATGAATTCTTGATTTTGTGAAAATACAGTTTAACACATTGATACGACTGGTTGTCTATTAATCATAACTGTTGTTCCGGAAAAATTAAAAATTTTCACAGTTATCAAGCATCAAAATTGATGTTGAAGATCTGTGAATGTGATTATTCTACTTACGTACGTGAATGATTACAAATTTGTACACGTAGCGATGATTATAATTAATTGAATAAATTTAATCATGAAATCAAAATGATATATTTCAGTAATGCGATAGCTCCATTAACAGCACTAATATCAATTTACTCTAATTTGGACGTTCGACAACGTGAAGAAACACCAATCTATGTGTTACTGTATGGTGTACTTGCGATATGTGTTGGCCTTGTGATACTTGGCCATCGAGTGATACGAACTATTGGTACAGACATGACTACAATCAATGCTGCAAGGTTTCTTCTTTTTCATTTTTTTTTTAGGATATTTATAGAAATTCGAAAAATAAAAAACACTTTGTATGAGAATATATATTATATTAAAATTTGCAACATTAGAATTGAATAAAATAATAAATATTAATTCAAAAAAAAAAAAAAAGAAAGAAGGAAATCGTTGAAATGAAAAATTAAATGTTTTCGAAATTATTTTTTAGTGGTTTTACGATCGAATTTGGTGCAGCAATGACATCATTAGTAGCTAGTAAATTGGGTCTACCAATTAGCACCACTCATTCATTGGTTTGTTTTATACGAATATTTCTGAAATTTTTTTTTTCAAACAACTAAAATTCTAAATGAAAAGAAATTAAATGCAAAAAAAAATTGAGCAATTTTTTTTTTAGGTGGGAAGTGTAGTATTTGTTGGAATGATCCGTGTTAAAAAAGGTGTCCGATGGTCTATATTTCGAAATATTGCTTTATCATGGATTTTAACTTTACCTATTTCAGGTTACTCATTAATCTTATTAATTAGTTATTATTAATTATCATTTCTCAAGAAAAAAAGCGTTTTCACTTTTTTTTTAGATGGAAAAATTGGATAATTAATTATTTTATATTTTTATATTTAGCTTAATTTTTTCTCGAGAAATTTGTTTTGCATAATTATTTTTCTGAAAAGTGTCAATTAAAAAAAAAAAAAATTGAATGCAAAAAAAGATAATTAATGGATTGACTGTGAAAATGATTAAAATTAATATAATTTTACGATGATAAAGTTTTCTGATCTTTTTTTTGTTCCTTTTAACCTCTAAATTTTGTACACATTTTTTCCTTTGAAATGTCATTAAATGTTAAAAATTTGTCAATTTTTTAGTTTTTTTTTCAGTACTTTATCTTTCTGAAAGTTACTGTTATTAATAATTTGTTATCATAAATAATTTTGAGATAATTTCAGGTTTTATAACAATGGGTTTGATGTTAATTTTGAAATTTTCACTTTGAAAAAAAGGTATGATTGAATAATCCTTCTTTTTTCTTTTTGACTTATGACATGTAGTATGATATTCCTTTTGCTAGAAAAATAATAATTTACCAATTACTTGCCTTATTCAGTCAAACTTACCCAAAATTGTTTTGCTGAGGAAAAATCATTAGGAATTAGTTAAAACAATAATAAATTAATTAGTATTTGACAGAAAGAAAGGATGTTTAGTATTGAATCTAGTAAAAAAAAATTATGTAATTCAAATAATTGCAATTATAATTAATAACATTAAGTTGGATTTTAATAAGATTAAAATCCAACTAGTAAGTACTGAACCTAATTATTATTTGAAAGTTATTATATCAGAATAAGTACTTTTAAATTGTAATTAAGAGAATCTTTTTACAGAGAATTGCATCAGAAGATATCATTATCGATATATCAGTTATGAGTTTTTTAAATGAATACTTGAATTACTCCATCTTATACATAAATGAATGTGAAAATATCTTCGAGATTTATTTAAATTCAAATTTATGAAAGGAGGCAGTTGAAACAGAAAGATACGAAATAATTGATCATGATAGTCTAATTAACCTTATTAATCATTAGTAAGTTTTATCGATCACTAATCGTAATTCTGTTCAGCTATATCGATAATTGATCGTATTCTTGTTAAGCTGTACTGATCATTAATCGCTGCTGCTAATTATTTCTTTCTCTACATTTTCTTAATTTGAAACTGATAATTTTTCTTAATTTATCATTTTTTCTTTTCTATTGTCAAATATGTCTTTTTCTATACATCCCTTTTTCCCTCATTTAAATGGTAAATATAACTTTTAATCTTGTATTAAAAATAAGACTAGGCTAGAAATTAGTATTCAACATTATAAATGCTAAAAAAATGAATCTGTGTAATTTATGTAATCCAGAAAAAAATCCATGATCATTTCATTTCTTTTTTTTCTTCATATTTGATTAAATCGAAAATGCAACAAACATATATGTATAAAACTTTTTTTTTTCATTAATAAAATATAATTTTAATTTTCAGGAAAAAAATTCAAATTGAAAATTATTCTGTAAGATCTTTTGATCACATTTAATCCTGAAAACAAACAAAATTGAAAAAAGACGCGAAAATTATAATTATATCTTTTTATTTTCAATATATTTATTATTACTACTATCGCTATTATTATTATTGTTATTGTTTATTATTATTATTATTATTATTATTATTATTATTATTATTATTATT
>JARVGP010001257.1:0-18907 GCA_029876185.1 Mansonella ozzardi
TTCTGATCGAATAGATAAGACATGAAGTTTGAGAAGTAAAAATCGAGATAACTTTTGACTTTGTGATTCACTTTGAAGATGTCGCTAAAAGTGGGCCAGAGTTTTAGATTGAATTAGACTAGGCTGTTTAAGTGAATTTGCCAAATGAACGAGCTGAATCAACATGCATTATCAAATACGCTTTAATTTGATGGCTAATTTTTTCTCTTTTTTTGAGCACGGTATAGCGCTCACAAAGAGAGAATCATTGAATCCTGAATGGAGTCCTTTAGATTCTTTTAAAGTGGTACTTTAGTATTTCATTCTTTTAATTTTTCCCATATCCTAACAGTCAAAAGAGTTGATTTGCTTCCAGTAGTAGTGAGTGGTTTTAAGTTTTCTTTAAATCCATTTCATATGATTTAATTCTTGTGTTATGCATTCATATTTGTGAAATGATCTTTTCAGTAAACCTTAATGGGTAACGTATCTAACATTCGAAGCTGATGTGCTTGTGAAGAAAGTCAAGAGCTATGAGTAGTGTGCTAGTGAATGGTGCAGTAAATACATCATCATATGCATTCGATCCACAAAGTCTTGAAATCAAAACCAAATCGGTAGAGCAGACTCTTGTTCCTCTTGTCACTCAGGTGGATATTCATTTGCTGTATTATTTTTATTAATCTAATTGACAAAGCTGTTATCATCAATTGATGTACAAGATTTTGAAGGATTTCCTTATAGCATCCCTATTTACTATTTGTTTCGTCCAAAACAGAGTAGATTTATGAAAACCAGTCAAGTCAAATGCAGGCTTTATTGTTACCACATATTTGCCTTGCCTAGAACTGGAAAAGTGATTGTTGCTGGTTTAAATTCTAGAATTGAAGAGTATTTCGATCTTTATTTTTTAATTATTGGCTTAAATCTGCTTGCAAATGAAATGTTGTAACAAATTATAGCCGAAATCTTGAGCATTTCGAAGATTCTGTAAGTATGTTTAGTACTTTGATTTCTTTTATTTTTTGTAAACAAGCAGCCTTAAAAAAATCAGACTCGTTCAGAGAAGTTTGTGCGTTATTTTATTGTATCTTTAGTGTGTATTTGATCATGTGATTGCTATGGTTCTTTGTTTTTTCTTCTTTCGATGTTTTTCCATCGTAAAAAAAATCACTTTTTTCAGATAACGACACTTGTGAATTTCAAGGAAAGTTATTTGTCAGGTGGTAAAAAACGATCTGAGAAAGCTCTTCGCTCAGCCCTAAAAGTAGATTATTTTCGTCTCATGCTGTGATACCAAATGAAGTTTTGTTGAATGATACATTAAAAATGGGACTAAATAGAAATTTCAAGTCGATCTTTGTATTAATTAGCTTTTAACTTCCAAGAGCTTTTTGAGTTCATATATTTTTTATTCCAGTGAAGTGCATTTTGTGTATTTTTCTTTATTTCAGAAGTTGGTTTTGTATATTTTAGATAGGATCGGCAGTAGAAGCAGCCATCGAACGGTTTGTAGTAGTCGGTGAAACAATTGCCGATGAAAATCCTGATGTGCAACCTGAAATGTACGATGCATGTCACGAAGCTCGAATCGCAGGTAATAATTTAAAAAATTTGTTACCTAGCTAACAGTAATTGTTGTATTTTGGAATTCTTAACAAAGAAAAAAAAACGTTAAATTGGCAAAAGAGATCCTGTCACTAGAATCATGAATGTGATTTTATCCATTCTTCTTATACTTGCTACTTAGTAGCACTTACAAATACTGCATGACAATAAGTGCCTTCCGTTTTATTTTGGGACCATTCCATGGTAAACAGAATAATTTAAAAATTTGGTGAAACATAGCAGTACAATGAATTTATAGTCACTTTGCAGGAGCTTCAATAGCAAATTTGAATGGTTGTTTAACGGATGATTCGGGTATTGCTATCGATAAATCTGTACTTGTACGAGCTGCACGACAACTTCTAACTTCTGTAACACGAGTTCTTTTATTAGCAGATCGTGTACTTGTCAAACATATTCTTAGAGCTGAAGATAAGGTAAAAACTCAAACTTTAATTTTAATTTTTTGTTCTAGAAATTGTTTGGAATATCACTTCCAACATTATTTAGACAAACTTGATATCTTTTAAAAAACTCTGAGCAAAGAAAATTTTAAGTTTTTTTTCACCTTGAAATAACGGAATATTAAAGCAATGAAACAGTCTCATTCTTTTTTTTTGACTTTGATTTATTATAGATAGCATATTCATTGGCGAAGTTAGAAAATACAACAAATTTCACGGATTTTGTAAAAATTTTCACCGAGTTTGGTGCTGATATGGTTGATTTGGCTCATCGCTCAGGTGATCGACAGAATGATTTAAAAAGTGAAAAACGTCGTGGACAAATGGCTGTAGCACGTACGATGCTGGAACGGCTGACAATGCTGCTGTTAACTTCAAATAAAACACTTTTAAGGCATCCAGATAGCGATAGTGCACGACAATGTCGAAATGGAGTTTTTCAGCAGGTCCATTTCTTGAAATATCTGATTTGGATGATTTTGGCGAAAAATGAATCCGGAATGCCCATTGTCAGGGAAACTTTGAGAAATGTTTTATTATAAATAGTGTGAATGGGAGAATATATTTATTAATCATTTTCAGATGCGTTTGGCTCTTCAGTTGATCGCACTTTGCGTCTCCGATGGTGTAATGCACTTTGATGCTTCACATTTTATATCATCATCGAGTGAAGAAGTTTTAGATATCGGAATGCAATTAACTGCCAATGCAGCTATTAGGCGGTTAATGGTATTTTCTGTTTTTAAGCCATAATAATCGATAATTTATTTCGGAAGTTAATAGTTTTTGTGTAAATGTTAGTATTCATATTGATAAGCTTTGAATTTAATCATTATTTTATGGAAGTAGTAAAATTTTTCGGTTTCTCTCTTTTCTAGGAAATGCTGGATATGGTACGAATGACATATAACATTGGAACCGGTGCAAGGGAACGATTAATAAGCGCTTTGGATTCGTTATGTGAAATGACCCAGGATTTTACGGATTCAGCCTATACTCCACATCATCATCGTGAACAAATTTTGGATTTCTTGGAAGAATGTCGATTCGAATTGACAAATCTTATACACCCCGAAGTAAGTTATTTTAAAAGTAAGTTATTTATTTCACATAACAAATGATTAATGCTTAAGAAGTGCAGTCTGGGACTTTTGACAACTATTTTTTATACATACATTCATGAAATCCGAATCAAACGCTTCACGCAAATGAAGAAAACCTTAGTAATCACATTCATATGCGTCTTACCTGCTTATTTTCTTAATCATTCAATACGTTTTTTTTTAGAAATTCTAATCACCGCTTTAGATTAAATTAATGAATAATTTTTAGGTTGCCGACGAGCCCTTAAGAAACGAAACCATCGAAGTGAGCGTGGAGAGACTTACTCGAAGACTAAAGGATCTCAAGAAGCAGCTACAAATTGTAGCTATGGAACAAGTAAATATTTTATTTTAAATAAAATATTTACTTGTTAATTCCATTGTCACAGCAGTGCTGTTCTGATTTTTTATCTCTTTTGTTTTCTAGATCTCGGAAGTATTGCGCAGCAATGAAGATCAATTAATTTTGTCATCCATAAAAGCTTGTTCTGTTTCCGGTGATATTGATGGTGTTGAAAAGTTTCTTGAAGAATTTCGCGAACATGCAGAACATATTCAGGAAGTAATTTTTAGTTTTTCTGAAAATCTCATTTCGTTCTGACTGAAAAATCACTGTTAATCTGATCAGGAAGTAGTTCTAGAAGGTCATTTATCTACGAAATCATTTATCTACGAAACTTCTTAGCAAAGGCATGTGCAAGAAATAAAGTGATATCTCAGCTATGCTCAGACTTTGAACTTAGAATGTTTTATTTTCTTACTTAAATTAAATATATAATATTTGTTATCTGAGAAACTGGATTTTACGTAATGGATTTTATTTTGGGTATGTCGGCTGATGCATCATATTTCATTAACAGATGGCTTACACGTTGCTACAGGCCACGCAGAACGTAATTTACGTTCCATTGCTCCACTGGTGCGTTTTAATATATTTCATTTTGAAGAATATCGTTATTTTAGACTTCATTTAGATGAGTATTTTCAAAAATTCAAAATATTTTGAGGAAAAAATTATCTGAATAACTCATTTGAACAATTATGGTTTGAAGACATTGCTGGCTGGTCGCACTTTGTGCATACATCCATCGTCACGCATAGCACGAGAGAACGTGGAAGTTTTCTGTGACACATGGGCCCAGTGTGTTAATGATTTGTCAAAATTGGCAAAAGAAACAGATGCAGCGGCAAGCGGTCGTTTAGCAGCGGAGAAACAAGCCTATATGTCATTACCTAGGCCAGGGGTAAGTCACTCGATTGTAGGTAGCCATCCAAATGACTATGTACTATCTTTATCTACCATTTCATCATCGGTGTCCGATCCTTCATCTGATCCTTGCTTACCGAAATATGTCTCATCCTTTCATTCACATCCAGAAGATCAACTTCATTCTAATAGTTTAGCATTGGCCAGACATTTAAAAGAGACTGTAGAACCTATGGAGCGATTCCATCAATTCGTTGAAAATATTAGCTCTTCATCGAGTATTCCGGCAACAAACACAAGCAAGCTTTTTGCCGCGAGTGAAAATTTTCCATACATACTGGGTGATTTACTGGATGAAGGGAGTAAGATAAATATTCAAGACCCATCACCACCACCTCTTCCTAAACATAGAGCACAGTAGTTGTGCAAAAGTCTTTTCCGATTCAAAAAGCTGTAATTGAAATTTGGTTTGTTTAGTTTTTGGATTTTGTTTGTATTTGTGGTGACCTTTTCGTTAAAGTTTTGGTTCTGCATGAGATTTTTGGCCTTTTCTTGTGCTTCATCGTAAAAATTGTATGTTTGCCACAATTTTTCAACATAACAGTAGTTTAACTGTATTTGCTTATCAAATTTACATTGCATTCTTATTGTGTTGTCATTTATTGTTCTACTCGTTTTTCAATTTCACTTTCATTTTATTTTGTTTTTCATTTTGAAGCATTAAGCTTTTTTTAAATCCCTTATTCAAAATTAAGCCAAACATTTGGTTAGCAATGAGAAATCTGCGAACTTTAAAACTTGCAATCTGTAGATTTTTTATCACTGTGAGTATTTTTATCTTTGTTTATTTACTTGCATTTCAAATATTTGAACTTCAAATTATGTGAGCATCATGCACATTTCGTTTTTTAAGTTCCTTTTTCTTCAAATGTTCAATTCCTTTACTGAAAATTTTCTCCTTTTACGTAAGGATTCGTTATGTGACATTTACTTGTATTGCCAGTCCTATCTAAGAATGGAACTAGCCAATACGGGCCCTGTTCAATACTTGTTCTTGTACAAATAAATAACCTGTTGCTATCAATATTAAGAGATCGTTGTTGGTCAAGCTATTATGAATGCTGTAGACGTGTTTGCTTATCACCAAGTTGTGATAAATACGGGTAGTGATAAGCGTTGTTGAAACTTTATGATTACTTGCTGGTATGATTGTTAGCTTTCGAATTGTCAGAATTGTCAAACTTTTGAATTCTTCGTTTTATTTTCAAAAATATTACGTAGTATTGAATTTTAATAATTGCCATTGATTTGCATGTCCAAAACATAATTATTAACGCATGATATCAATGAGAAGTGTGGGATAAAGAAGTGGGGTCCAGAAACTGAAGTCAACAGTTGTTATCTTACTGCATCTGAACTTTCACAGTATGTGACATGAAAGTTACCGATCCGGAAAAGGTTACGTTATTCTCTTGACTGCTGGCTATTTGATGTTGGCGTATTTCCTCTAAATTCTTTCGTTGGTATTGTTTGCTGTGTTTAATCATCGCATGCTATGTATAATCTAACAGTTGATGAAAAATTAAAATTATTCGAACAAAATCACATGAGTATCCACGGAACAGTGAAATTGACTAACACTTTTGACGGTTAGTATATTAGTTGTGGTGATCTTCATGATCTTTCATTCGTAATTCAATCCCACAAGTGATTGCCAATTATCTACTGATGATTGTCAACAACAAGAAGAATCGTTAATGTCATGCGTTTTTTGTTGGCAATAAATATCAGCCATTGCTATTAGTGATAATTACTTCTGGAAATGTTTTCATTTTGATTGATGGATAAACTATAATCAGTGTGAAAGGCAGTGTTGCTGTCGAAATTACTGGACTGGAAATTGACTGAGAAGTGATAACTTTTAACAGCTGCTGATTTCGATCACAGGTGATTGATTCATTTTCAGAAACATGGTACGACACAAAAACCAACGAAGCCGATTACGCTTGATGTAGAAGTAAGTTGCTCCAAACAGTCATCAATATGAGCCTTGCAATACTTGTCATAAAAAAGTACCGATTTGTAATAAGCTGAGGCTCTGAATGAGTTCAAGAAACAAGAGATTTCTATGATATTAAATAACTAGAAATTACTTAATGATACTTGAATGTTCAGTATGTTTAGTAGTACCGCAGTTTTTGAGTTATACTTTGATAGTTTTATTTATTTTGGTTATTCATAGTTGTACTAAGAATAAAAAGTACAACTTATTAAAAGAGTAACTCGGAGAAATTAGGGATTTAATCTTCAATCATTTCCAGGACCAACAAAAGATAGCGAAAGTTGGTTTAGAGATGAAACTTTTGACTTCCGAAGTTGATGCAGAAGCAGAAAAATGGGATGAATATGCAGAAAATGATATTGTTAAGCGAGCCAAAGCTATGTCTTCCATGGCTTACAACATGTATCTTTTCACGCGAGGTGACGGACCACTGAAAACGACGCATGATCTCTTCACACAGGCTGAATTTTTTGCAGAACAAGCCAATAAGATGTATAGGACAGTCCTAGAATTTTCTTATGAGGTATTTTTTCCATTGATTTTTAGAGACAAATAAGCAAAAAAAGTAATAGCAAAATTCTAAAAATGACCGCAAAGAATATGATATAGTTCTAATAGTAGCGAAAATACAAATAATAATAATTTCAATAATATTATTTTTAATAGTTGTTGGTATCATTTTTCAGCTTAATACAAGCTTTCAGGTCCCTGCAAGTGCTGAGAAGAACGACCTAACAACGATTCTAGAAAATATACCGATACACTGTCAGCAGTTACAAGTACTCGTGAAAAGTCCGACAGTCGGTAAACCAGCAACATTTTCCAAAGTAACTTCTATGTGTTGCGATTGTTAGCCAATTTTCATGCTAATAAAATTTGTCTGACTTCATAATAATTAAATTTCGATGATTTTTCACAAGCTTAAATTATGCCTTCGAAAATCAATACTCTTCAAATACACTGAACAGTTAATATTACGTCCCTGAATCTTAAGCCAGTCACTGATTAATCTGATTTAACTTTGCTTAGCTTACCGACTTTAATTAGTATTCGGATTGTCTTTTGCGTTCATGTGATGTTTTGGAAATGAATTCTGTTGTAGTTGGCAAAAACATATGAAGATTAGTGTCATACCATGATGAATGATATTTTGCAGGTTGATTCGGTGATACAGGAGACGAAGAATCTGATGAATGAAATTGCAAAACTTGTTACTGCTTGCTTTGTTTGTGCAACTAAGGTCAGCACTATTCGCTAATATGTATCTCGACTTTTTTTTGCTAACAATAATTAATTCATTGTCTTTTCAATTTTCTTCAAAATTTTCTTTTGAATTATGAAGTTATCGAAATTAAGACCAATAATTTTTTCAGTTTGCAATTGAATTCCATGGTTCATCGGCTCCACAAAAAGCCCTTGCTGATGATGAATATATGCAGCGTAGTAGCAGGGAATCTACATTGTGGCGGCGAACTCCATCAATGCGACGTACCTAGTTCAGGTTTGTTTCAAATATATGACCATAGTGAGTTGAAATTTTAATAAGCGTTACAAGTCAATTACATTGAGCTACTTAGTGCATGAAATATCTTGCTTTAAATAATCGAAACAAACTAAGATGCAGCACATTTTCAAATATATAGCTTAAAGATCTGTTATCAATTCATCACATGAGTTTAAGATTGCAGCGTGCAAAAAATCATTGTAAAAGTTCATTTGAAAATAAAATCAAGCTTTTCAGTGGATGGCATTCCATATTTTATATCCAGACTGATCCGATCTCAAGTGCATTTCGGAACCTTTAATCCATCTTTTATTTTATCGGATGATACCCTAATTAATTAGCTATTTATCTGAATTATTTTACTTTCTGATCACTGATATCTAGAAAGCTGCTGGAAGTTAAAGGATTTTTTAATTCAGGATTTGAAATTCTTAGTTTTATGTTTTTCATGATTAAAGAATATAAAACCGAGAAGTTTATAGCGCTAATGAATTGTAAAATGAAGAACATAGCAGAAAGCTCGGTATGTTAATACTCTATGCCACCATTTGCATTTAATAAAAAAAGAAAAATAAAAGGTTTAATTTTATATGAACTTAACTAAGCTGTCGAACATGTTGAGAAAATTGTTTAATGAATAGATTTGAGCACAAAATATGATGATTATGTGAACTATTACTTTCTAGACTGAATTTTTCATGCATTGAATTACTATTGATAATGCTTTGAAATGTTTTTTAAATTATGATGAAGCTCTTGAATGAGGAGTCTTTTCTTCACTTTCGCTTGAGTGAAAAGTTTTTTTCTTAAGTGAAAAGTGGAAAGTCGTTCCTATTACCACTTCAGAAGGCTTGTAAAATTGACTTATTTTAAATGTATTTCAGTTTCAAATTTTGTTTTGTTAAATTTAGCCAGATTCTTACGAAAATAAAACTTTAAAGGTTAGAAGTTGTTTTTATTTGCTTTTTATGATTTATTGTATCTTATTTTTAAGTCTGGAAAGCGTTTAAAGCGATAATCTATTGTTTGTTGATTTTCCCCATCATTTTTTAACTGCTTAGCCATGACGTAAATTTTTTTAATGCAATTATAAACTTCTAAAAAAAAATATGAAATAAGATTTTAAAAAAATTCATGTTTCTTTGAAATCTTTGAAAAACTATAAGTTACACCGTTATCGGAATTTTTTTTTTTGCAAGGTTCACCAATAAGTTTTCAGATGAAAAATGAAAAAAGTTTATGGTAAAGTTTGGCAGAGTATTGATGGTCGTTTAATTTAAAGTTCATGTGTTTTTTAAATTGATCTGCATTACTGAAATAAAATTTCAATGTTGCCTTTAGACAGCACACATCGCATTTTTCATTTAAAATAAGTTTTTAAAATAAATTTTATGTCACGCGATTTGATAAGAAGCTAGTGTGATAGAATCAATTTCCATAAAACAATTGAAGTAGAATGGAAATGGAGAGAATAATGGGAAGTCGATAGTAGAAAGGAATTTCAGTTGATTTTTCACATTGTTGCTCAACCAATTTTTATGCTAATTTGGATTATTATCATTTTTTTGTGAATCACCAAAATTTACTAAATTTCATTCCACTTTTTTCCACTAAAATGCTGAAATTCTATTGTATCTTTCTGTTTGCATAAAATTATTTTGTTCATAAAATTTTTTACATTTCAAATTTGAATTCAGTAGAAGTCATCGAATTTATAATTTTGATGAAATCGCTATGAAAACTTTGCACATATCAATGTTTACCATTTGTTTAAAGTTACCAAAAATGATTGCATTATTTGAGATCAGACAAGACTTAGTTTGAATTTATTTGAAAAGATTCTTTACTAAATGCACTAATTTGGACTTAAAATAATGCATCTGTATTATGTATTCCATATTTAATTTGTAAAATTTATGCAATTTACAACTTTTTTACTTATCGAGTAAATTTTTTCAAACGGAATTGGCCTTAGTAAAAGTTTTCTGTCATTTTCTGCTAAATCATTTTGTATAACAGTTGTCAATTTGGCATAATAATATAATCAGTGAAGTGTTAATTCAACAATGAAATAAAATTTCTATTGTCAATAAAACTTTCACTGAGCCAATATTGTACATATACAATGTCTGTTGTAAATCAGCAGTAATCTTTGGTATATTGTAAATTGTATTGTAAAAGCGCTATTCAAATATTGACTGAAAATCGACCGAACAAAGATCTCGAAGGCCTTTATAAAAACCGCTGAAAAAAGAAAACTAAAATATTAGTTTGCTATAAAAAAGATTTATTATATTTCCTTGTATTTATCGTTAACAACAAATTTTATTTGAATAAAATTAGGACGATATGATCTGTTGTATAAATTGAATTATAAATTGTGCGGTTTCAAAAATTTTTCCTACCGAATAATTTCAAAAAATTTACAAATACTCCATGGCTTTACTTCCTACTAAAGTATGTTTAGTATTTTCCTTATCAGGCATGTATAAATATATTATGGCGAATCATCGGAAGGCCTCTTACCATGGATTATCATCAAATCAGTGCTATTATAGAATGTCATGTGATCAATGCATTATTGTTACACCAAAGGAGATCTCTCAATTTTCCAACTACTCTTTTTTATTCATTAATATTTTTCCTTATGAGATACTTTAACTTATTCAGAAAGTTGTCGCATTAAAAACTTGTTATTTACAATTGATGATGAACTTTTAATGCCTTCTTTTATTCTATTAAATTGTACAATTAAATTTCAGAAACAAATCTGAACTTTTATTCTTTCAACAATAACTTGTAACTTTTCCTATTAATGCTAAACTTTCACCTAATTAAGAGCATCAAAGATGACAAGAACAAACAGAAAGATTACATTCCTGTCCCACTCGATTCGACCCTCCTATCCCACTCGATTCGACCCTCCTGTCCCACTCGATACGACCCCACCGATACATGGCGACATATCATGCGCTTTTCGTTTTACAATTTTTGTTATTGTTGGCGGTACACTCTTATTGATCGAATTTATTAATTCATCAGTTCTAATTCAACGCTTTGTTGTATTTATTGCACAGTGCTCAAACTATTTCTCAAAAATATTTTCTGTGTACATTGGTACACTGACAGACTTCACTGTGACATTAAATTAGAATTTGTAATTGAATGAAGGAAAATGAATTCATCATATTCACCATCCCAATCAATTAAAATTGGGAAAAAGTTTTTAGGAACTTTGGAAGTTTTTTTCAATGCCATAAAATTTTTTTGATTATTTATTACTAAATTTATTAAATTTCGGAGTATTTAACGAGCTAATGTTATCAATGCACAATTTAATTGAAGCAGTATATATTGATATTACCAAAATCATTCAGTGTCCATATTTAATTAAAATAGTTCGAATGGTATCTAATTAACCAAAGATTGTTTTGAACAGATTTAAGAAATAAATTGCAAAATCATTTGCTGAAAGTTTATTTTTATACTTAAATTATTCTTGTATGTATGTACTATAAACAACTATTTTATTTAATCTGATTCGATTGTTGTTTTGTAAATTCTTATAAATTATCAATGGATATATCAACTATTTCAGTAATCAGATTATGTATTATTTATTCAAATTATTTCCAATTGCCCTTGCAGCTC
Source organism: Mansonella ozzardi (assembly GCA_029876185.1). NCBI lineage: Eukaryota > Metazoa > Nematoda > Chromadorea > Rhabditida > Onchocercidae > Mansonella > Mansonella ozzardi. The sequence goes on from JARVGP010001257.1 coordinate 11,579, forward strand.
TCATCAAACTTATTTATTGTGAAGAACTTACAGGAAACAATGTATGCACAGTACCTGTTGAGTAAGTTAAAACTTTTCATAACCTTTCCTGTTAGTTTATTAACTTAATTATCCATGTTATTTAATCAGATTTGAAGATTTATTTGTAAAGATATTCGGATGAATTTTAGTCTTATTTAAAATATTTAAAATTATTTGAAAAAAAGAGGGTAAAATTATTTCTTGGATTCTATCTGAAAATAATGCAACTTCAAAGAAATTTATGGGATGGAAATTGCTACTTTCAACAGTTCATCATCTTCCCATCTTAAACAACACTGAAAACAAAATCTGGAAGAATGATTCCTAAATACCTAGTTAAAAAGAGTAACAATGATTTATGAGAATTTAATTGTCATATTGTATTTTATTGATATATTTGAGATTTGAACGTTATTTGATTTTGTTTTAGTCTCACTTGAAATATTCAGAAATTATCTTTTTTCCGGAAGTTCGCATGTAAGATTTCTGGAAAGAGAAAAAATGTTGTGCAAAACAGTTTTTAGAAAAGAAGAGCTTCAGTTGGAGAGTTATGTTCAAAGGATACCATACAAGACAAAAGTTTGGTGTAGTGATATTAGCAAAGGTTTCGAGTGCGATGAAATCAGGTAAATGTTAGTTATGAATTATTTTATTTACCAAACAAAGAGTTCACTTTGGATTTATCCTTTAGTTTTTTGAAAACTTCATTCAAATACATCAAATTTCAAAAATAATAAGGACAGAGTTTTAGTCTTTATTTTTTGGTTCGCTCTAAAAAACTTAACTAATATAGACTAGCATTGAAGGTTCAAAGTTGCAGATTTGATAAATTAGATCAGAATTTGAAATCAGTCAAGAATTCTGTTTAAAAAATTTTTACAGTTTTAATTTAGGTTTTTTCATAACTTTTTTTTCAATTAAAAAAGTAGAGATATGAAATGATATGCAAAATTTGTTCTAATTAATTAGGTATGAGGAAAAAATTTCTTCACGACATGTGCCAGTAACTGTAAGTGTATTTGAAAAGCAATGTTGTGAGGGCTATACAAAGACTGCCAACAACACTTGTATCCGTAAGTTTTTTTTCTCTTAAAAATCTAAAAAAAGTAATGTAGATGAAAAAAGTATACTGTAAAAATAATGAAGGTAATCGAATATAGGAAAATTATAAATAGTATGATTTAGTAATCAAAAATTAACTAAAGCAGTTATTGATTACAATTAATCTAAATAAAGTATTCATGTTTCCCAATTAAGTTAAATATGAATCTTTATCTTTCACATGATAACTTTCATGTCAAAAGAATTCAAAAAATGTAAGTGCAAAAATGATGTTCCATTAATTCGGAAGATGTATCACAATTCCGGATCATCATTTAGTATTACTAAAAAAAAAAAAATGAAATCTTATATAAAATATTTTTTTATTTGGTCATTTTTAAATGATAAAGTAATTTAAAAGATTTTATAAGAAATGCGTTAATTATAAGCATTTTTATAAATTGTTCAAATACACATAGAAATTTCGATTTTAAATTTAGAAAGCATAAAATTAAAGGACTATATATTATTTTACTTAAATCTTACCCCCTTTAAAATATAAACTTTTAAAATGTTTTTGTACGATTTGATTCAAATTTTTATTGCACTATTGCAGCTTCATGTAATCCACCATGTTTGAAAGGTATTTGTACAGCACCAAATAACTGTACCTGTGAAGCTGGTTACGGAGGTCCTACATGCTCGATAAGTTTGTAAAAAATTTCATTTATATCAAACAAATTGAAATTTTGAATTTTTAATTTTGATTTATTGATAACTTCTCTGAAATATAATTTTTTTTTTTTATATTTGTTACAATTTGCATTATATTCGTCGCGCTCACTGTTGAATATATTTGATTTACAGGTTGTCCATCAGGATTCTGGGGTCCATCCTGCACTATGAAGTGTGAGTGCAGTCATGGAGTTAGCTGCGATCCTATAACGGGCATTTGTTATTGTCCCTCTGGTATTTGTTAAATTTGATTACTTTTATTATTCTCTAATGATCATTAAATTTCAAAATTTAAATATATATGAATAAGAAAGTCAAGCTAATGCTAAATGTTGCCAGAAAAATTCGCATGTAACTTTTGAGGTTATCATGGTGAACATTGCGAAGAACAGTGTGATCCTTACGAAAGCTGGGGTCCAAACTGCGCATTTATGTGCTTATGCCAAAATAATGGCACCTGTGATCCTGTTGACGGTTTATGTAAATGTGCTCCTGGATTTTCCGGTCCACTATGTCTTGAAGAATGTGAAAAAGTGGGAATTTTTCCACAATTTTAGATTTTTTTTCATAAAATGAATTCTTGAAATGAACTATGAATTTTTTTTATTGAGTTAAAATTTTTAATAAAATGATCACCTTCAACTGAAATACTCTGTTTCTGAGATATTTACAAAGCATATTAATTATTTAATTAAGGGGAAGCATGGACCGGATTGCATACATGATTGTAAATGCCAAAATGGCGCATATTGCAACAAAAAAGACGGCAGTTGTCTGTGCACTGCTGGGTTTTCGGTTAGTCATTTGTTTTAAACTTTTTTGACATATTTGAAAAACCTAAAATAATGGTGCAGTTGGAAAGACTGATTATAATTGAAGTTTATTTCAATTTAATTTAAATTAGTTCAGTTACAGTCATTGCTAGTATTCATTTCAACTTTGTTTCTTTCCGGCTGTCTTTTTCTGATAGTGTAGTTGTTTTTTGAATGGTCTAGATTGAAATTTCATTCGGTAGCTTAATTTATGCAAAAATTAAAATTAATTTTGAAATTTAGGGTCGATTTTGTGAAAAGAAATGTCAAGAAGGATATTATGGAATTAACTGTGCTAGAAAATGTTTATGTTTTAATCAAAATGAATGTGATTCGGTAACTGGGCATTGTCGTTGTGTTGGCTTTACCGGAAAGTACTGCGAAGAGCCATGTCCGGAAGGTACATTTGGCAAAAAAGTATGTACCAATCACGAGAATAGCTAGGGATAATATGCTTACATAGTTTTAAATCAGAATTTGCAAACTTTAAATCTTTTGTTACTCATTTCTTAAGCGTAACAAAAGTCAACTTTGTTATTATTTCTAAAATTGACGCTTTTTCGAAACTAACTTCCGAAATTAACTAAGCACTTATCTAAGTAAGTGATGCAAATAATATATGTCCAATTAATAGCAAATTAATTTCGTGACATTAATAATTAGCAAATTATCTTAAATTAATTAATCGTTCACTAATTGCTCTTTTTCATTGTGCGCAAAAATGTGACTGTGTAAACGAAGCTCATTGTCACCCAGTGAGCGGAAAATGCATTTGTCAAAATGGATTTCGTGGCGAACGATGCCATGAGAAAAGTACTGCTCAACTTGTTATCATTCCTTCATTTTCAAATTAAATTTATTTCCAATTACTTACAAGACAAGCTTAATCGGCTACTTCTGGTTAATTTTTCATCTACGACTATTCTCCCAAATTGTTTTTGTTCCAATTTTTCCCTTATTTTGATTAAATTTCCTAAATTTTTTTCTCATTTTCTGAACAATCTGAAATCGCTTTTTAATATTGAAATTATAGTTTGCCCGTTCGATCGTTTTGGGCCAAATTGTGAGAACAAATGCGCTTGCAATATAAACAATACGAAACTGTAATTTTTAAATGACTAAATTTATCATTTCAGTTTGCCATTTCCATCTTTGATGGATTATTTTTTGTTTTATTTCATTCTCCATATTTATAAATTAGATTTATTCATGCATTCCAATTCAATTTCAATTTCAGATGTCATCCAATCACTGGTTCTTGTAGTTGTCGTCCAGGTTATACAGGAGCAGGTTGTAACTCTTTCTGTCCAATATCATATTATGGTGAAAATTGTGAAAAAGAATGTGAATGTAACTTGAGTACTGGTTCACAATGTGACCCGATCACTGGACAATGCATGTGCTCTGATGGTTATCAGGGAATTCGGTAAAAGATGAAAGAATTTTACTGATTTTAAGATCACAGGATTTGAACTTTCTATGCTTTTTATTGTACTACCGAAATATTTTAATTAAATTGGTTTCACCAAATATTGAATTATTATTTAAGTATTTAGTGCATAAATTGATTTATTTTTAGTTTTAAGATTTTATTTACAACTTTGAAAATTTCCACTCTTTTTAAGTTTCTTTTTCAGTTGTGATGAAAAATGTCCTGATGGTCTATTCGGTAGGAATTGTGAATCAAAGTGCAACTGCAAAAACGGTGCTCTGTGTGATTATCGTTATGGTACATGCAACTGCACTGCTGGTATGTTGCTATAATTGCTCATTTAATTTATTAGTATAGGATTGCAATCTATACACTGCACTAATTAAAGGTTGTGATAAACGATAAAATGATTTTAGGTTGGCGAGGACCACAATGTGATATGCCTTGTTGGGGTGGTTATGGTGGTGCAGAATGTAAAGTTTGCAATTGCAAAAATGGTGCTGGTTGCAATCCATTAACTGGTGAATGTGTTTGCCCAGCTGGATGGACTGGAAAAAGTTGTGAAGTTCCATGTGACAAAGTTAGACTTTTAATATTTCATTAATTACTCACTGATGCACAAAAATAACAATGACTGTTCCATTTACTAATCTTCTAATGAAGTAAAATAAGCGTAATATCAGCATTGATGTATGTAGCCATTGTAGCCACAAGATACCTGCTGAATTTTAGACTATTATTATCAATCACATCACAACTTTAGGATTTCTATGGACTTAACTGCTCACAAAAATGCCATTGTTGGAATGGTGCAACATGCAATCCAGTAAATGGCGAATGCCATTGTGCAAGTGGATATGCTGGTTGGTTTTCAAAAATTTGAAATTTTCACGGCATAGATTTGAGAATTGATCGAATTGCATGAAGTTTGAAGATTTCAAATAAATTAAAGTTTAAATCATAACCAATCTTGAATTCATTTCGAAAATAAATATCGCTTTCAGGACCAGATTGCTCGGTGTCATGTCATTCGGGTGAAAAGGATTGCTTGAGTTCATGTCCATGTGTCCATGGAATTTGTATGGGAGATTCTGGAAAGTGTGAATGTCGTCCAGGATATACCGGTCGTCTATGTGATAAAGGTGAGTATTGATTTTTCTGGGACTTTATAAGAAATTTCAAGGTTTTTTTATTTGAATTTATGTTTCAATTTTTATTTTATTTTTTCTTAAAAGCAATTTTCCGAAGAAACTACCAGGAAAAGTTTTATCAGAGAGTAATTAAACTGAAAAATAAATCTAACAGATGTTGATCTGAATATGACAACTTGAAACTTTGTCTGATTTATTCCTGCCTAGATCATTTCAACATTCTAATTTTGATCGCCATCAATCCTCTAATTCAAAAGCTGTAAATGTATCCTATTTCAATTATCACCGGTTTGACCGGTACAAAATTTATTATATTTATTGCAACTACGTCTGACTTATTAATTTGAAATTCAAAGATTTCTGCCATTTTGTTATTTTCAGTTATCCATTCCATCGAACTTTTTAGAATGTCCTTTTGGTACTTACGGCGATAAATGTGCGCAAAAATGCATTTGCGGTTATGGATGTAATCCACATACTGGCGAGTGTTTGAGATGTCCACCCGGACAAAGCGGTGTACTTTGTGAGCAAAGTTGTCCGTTTGAAACATGGGGTGAAAATTGCGAGAACCATTGCAGTTGCACGAAAAATGCAGAATGCAATAGCATCGATGGTAGCTGCCAATGTTACAGTGGTTTCACCGGTGCAAGATGTAATCGAGGTATCTGAGATTCAGCTTATGTTCCTAAATAGCAGTCAAATTCTTTTTGTTCTTTTATGGATGATGAAATGGATGTCCTGCAATTATTATCAGAATTTATCGGAGTCCGCTCCAAAAGCATATTATAGAATGCCCGATCGGTACATGGGGTATGAATTGCTCTCAAACATGCAACCAGTGCAAGAATAATGGTAAATGTGATCCGGTTGACGGCGAATGTCATTGTAAGCCTGGTTACATGGGAGAGAACTGTGAATTCAGTTAGTTTCTTTTTTCCGTACACTTGCTTTTGAAAAATACAATTTCTTAAAATGATGAAGGATTCTCCTCTTCGAATTTCAAATAATAGGATATTGAAGTACTGTTACCGGATTCCTTGATATATTTGTAATTTTTCTATTACACTGCTAAACACAATTCATATATTGCCACCAATTCATGTATTCATGCACCGCAAGTTAGATTATTTTAAAATATCAGATAGTATTATATGCACTGATAGTTATCCGAGACATTTTCGATTCGAATTTAAAATCGAATTATAATTTCACCCTCATATTATAGCTTGTGGGATGGGTCAGTGGGGTCCAGATTGTTTAAATGAATGCAGATGTGAAAGTGATCGCAAATTATGCAACCCAATTCACGGTATTTGCCATTGTGCCGCAGGTAATTTTATTTAAATTGATAAAGTAATAGAATTGTTTAAGATTTTTGTTTGCATTCTTCTTTAATTATATAGTTGGTATTTTGTTTTTGCAGGTCTTATAGGTGTTCTATGCGATCAATATTGTCCTGAAGGTTCATGGGGCCCAGACTGTGTTTTCCAATGTTCTTGTGAAATGGAAAATTCAAAATGTCAAGCAACAACAGGTGAATGTGTGTGTCATCCAGGTTTCATCGGACCCAAATGCGATAAAAGTAAAATCTTTTTTTAAACATTCAATCAAATATATGCTTATAGAAATATAAACAAATTTTTTAAGCCTAATACCATTTTAAATACACTTTTAAGTTTTAAATAGGTTTTTTTAAACTGTAAGCAAAACTGTTTACCACTACTTTCTGCTATTTTATAGTAATCTTTTGTAGTGTGTCCTGAAGATTTCTGGGGAGAACAATGTGCGAATGTTTGCAACTGTGCTGAGGAGGAAATCTGCGACCCGGTGATTGGCTGTTGCAACAAAAACAATATCTTCTGTGGTTCTTCCGGTATGAAATTCCTTAGATAAGTCAGAAACATGTAGAGGACTGAGAAAAGTTATTGGAAAATGAGTATGACAAAATATAAACATTTTTAAAAAGCACAAACCACGTCTTGAAATATTCAGGAAATAGTGATAAAAGTAAGTTTCCATAATAGGTATTAATATTATTATTACCACTATTATTATTATTATTATTATTATTATCATTATTATTAATATTTATTATTATTATTATTATTATTATTATTATTATTATTATTATTATTAT
>JARVGP010001258.1:0-18896 GCA_029876185.1 Mansonella ozzardi
TTTTTTTTTTTTTTTTTTTTTTTTTTTTTTTAAAAAAAAAAAAAAAAAAAAAAAGGAAAAAAGAAAAAAAAAGGCAAATATCCAGGAATCTACTTAGCTGGAACCAAGTTTATAACTTACATGAACTGAAGAAAATTCAGCTACTGGCTCGATGCAAACTCGACTTAAAGTTGAAAATCGATTACACATAGTAACAATGGTTTGCATCGTAACGTACAATGCACACGTAACATTTTCGTTTATTGGTTCGATACACATATCCATTAAATTTGATTTTATTATATTCGTGCCATATGTACTACTGCGTATTTCTAAGCCAAACCTACTATTCCGGCACTGTTCTTCTCTACAAACAAAATGCATTCAGTTGAATCAATGAAAAACCTGATTCCGATACTGCATGCCAAATGTAACATTACATCAACCTTTTAAACAAGACTAATAATATTAAAATCATTCTATTTTTTCATGATCGTAAGTGATTTTCTTTATTTGAAATTTGAAATATTTGCGAAAAATAATATCTTCAAAATAATTTCTTATCATTGCTATTTTTGAGTTTTCAATGGTCTTCTTCAACAGATATCATCAGTTATTCTAACAATAATAGCAATAGTGCCCCAAATTTTGCTGTTTTCCATGACGACATGTGACAGAAGGGCTGAAAAAAAGAACGAGAAAAAACATACGTCTTATCAACTTTAAAACAAATAAATCGTGCACCACATGTATCCCTCCATTCTTCACCCAGTCGACGTCTCACTGACCAACATCCAATAATAGTTTTTCCATCATCACTAATGTCCATATAATGGCAAGAATGTAATGTTTCAATATCTGTATATCCCTGAAAAGAACTGTTACGACATTCATTCTTTCGATTTTGCAGTTCTAATCAAGTCATTAGTGGCATTAATGCATCCATCTCAATAATGTGCGACATATTAATAGTTATAGAAAATTCAGTAATATGATGAAAAATCCGTAAGGAACTGAATACCTCTTAAGATATTCAAAAAGTATGTGAACACTTCAGAATCAATACAGTAGTCTAATTCGCTGCATGAAACACTAACATCATTATAACTTGTGAAATTATGAATAATTCAGAATCAGCTTTTTTTAACAATATTTTATTAAATCGTTTAATTTTTTATTAAATGACATACTATATTTTTAGCTTCCGGAACATAAAATCGTTCTACCACGTGAAAATAATGTTTCATGAGGTCCAGTAAAACATACCATCTGAACAAAGCTGGGCTCTTTTCGAACACCACGTAATGCTCCTTCAGTAATCAAACGTAAAAACCGCGTCATATTGGTACCAAGTAATTCTTTTCGTTGTATCATTTTCGGTAACCATGAAAGAGATGAACAAGGTTTCGCACAGCATCGTTCACGTTCAGCCATAAATGAATTATGATGTCGAACGCCTTTCAAATCGCTTTTACGGAATCCAATATTCTAAAGCATAACCTTTTATTTGAACAATTAGCAAATCGTTTCAGAAAATTAGAAACTGCATCTGAGGTATACAGGTATTGAGTAATATACCTCAATAAACTTTACTCAATAAACTCAAAAATAAAAACACTTACGGGACCACTAGCTTCCGGCTGCACTCTGTAGTAACGTTTAGTTACACTATCATATGCGAATCCTGGTATATCACTTTCCTCAACAACAGCATTGCCATGAGACAACTGCTGTTCATTAGTCGAATGGTCAACTTCATTCATACCACGATTACTATAAATAAATTTAAAGATAATGAATCATTCTAATCTTTTTCCGCTTTCGCATTACTAATGCATTAGTATTATTATTATTAACATATTCATTAATGAGTACGCAATGTTTGTGTTTTCAATTTCAATTTCAAAATTTCCCAAACGACCAATAATAGCCTCCAGTTTTTTAAATCGTTCTTATCCTTACGGCGCATATTAGAAAAGGACATAATACCAATAACTGCATGACAACTTGTCAGATGAAATATGAACGAAAAGTGAAACAAATGACAACTGATTTGAATTTGTATCAAACTTGAAGATTACAAAGATAACCTGTGTATAGCGTTATTCCGATTTCTTGATCTTCTTCTTCGTCTCCTTCTTGAATATTCAGCATTCACACTGGCTTCTCCAACAACTTAATATCAGACTAGTTATTTATTTTATATGTACTTTCATTACATTTCAACAACAAGAAAATAGAAAAGTGCTGAAGTTCCGATAGTCAAAAAAATGTAATTCATGGGCATGGATTTAGAAATTTTGTACACGGATTTAGAAATCTATATTTTACCTCTGTTAACGGTCATTGTAAAACCAACCCATTAATGATAACTTGGAAAATATTAAGTTATGATAGTTTAAATGGTATTTACAAATCAATTTGTAAAACAAATTCCATATATTCTATAAGAGAGGGTATTTTAGCAAATCTGTTCTATAAAAAATTTAACATAACCATCATTTCGGCCTTTTTTGCTACCAAAATTACATCTTAATCAATTTTTGTCAGATATTCACTTAAAATTCAATGTAATACCAAATGAATCATTTGACGATGATACGCATGGTCGTCTCTTCATTGTTGTAGCTCTTTGGTACCGTTTATTATATCGCACGTCTGTTTGACTGCTGTCGGTTAGATTTAAATTTCAGAAATTCTAAAGTAACCAATAACGGTAAATAAAACAAATAATAGTGCGCCGATACGAATGCTTTCAATATTCTAATTTATATATTACTTAACTGTTGACATGAAAATCTTGGGAGCTTGTTTAAATTAATATAATTCACAAACTTTCAATATTTATGGTCAATTATGTATCCATTACTAATACTGCATCTAATAAGTTAGACACTCAATAAACATTTGCTAATAAGATAAGGTATTAAATGGTACATATCAATATATGTTGTGGCAAAATGAATTAATGACCGTCTAAATTTAAAATATCATCAGCAAAATACATATTCATTAACTTCTTAATCATTATCATTAGTATTATTATTGAAGTTTTCCTTTCTTTTTTTATCATGACATTCATCAATCCATAATTTTATGAAAATATAATCATATCGCTTATTTATGACTAAGTAGAAATAAGCTGATTCTGATCTGTGAACTACGGACAGCAATCGTACAACTGAAATGAAAAGACGCACTAGATAAAAAAAAAAAAAAAAAAACGATTAATTCCTTAGCTTCTTTAAATTAAAAACTACATCTGATAGTTTGAAATTTTTCATTTTTCTTCCTCGATTGTTGGCAATATAAAAAGTTTTTTGCGAGAAACATTTAAGATCAAATGAATTTCAGCTGCTTTTATGTTCTGAGAATTCGACTGGAATAAATTGTATGTACGTATCGGTAATTTTATGAATATATTCGTGGATGAAATTTCAAAATATTAAAACTAATCAATTTTCAATCGTAATCGTTATTTCAATGGTCTCCGATCATCCAATATAACATTTTTATTTAAACAAGCGAGAAATTGCAGTGATCGAGCTTGACTTATTAGTTGAAAGTTTATTTCTTATCAGTAAAAATTTGGAAAACTTTGTCGATATATAATGCGCAAATAACATTGATATTGTGAGAAATATTAAGCAATTTGTAATCTCTAAATATCTTTCTATTTAAGGTCTTGAATTAATGTTCATTTAAACAATTGTAAACATGCAGGTTCACATAGCAGTACAGGTTGCAGTAATGCAGCAACATCAAAACTATCAACACGCAATACTAACTAAATTCAGCCGAATTATATAGGCATTACAGTCAGATTGTTTCCTCCGGACAAACCATATTGAATGTACTTACATCACTTTGATCAACCCGAACCAAAAAATCATCATCCAATACCATAGTTTGTTTCGATCTATCGCTAATGATTAAGTTAATGACTAAGAGAAAGCATAAATTTGATAGCAATGGGAAAATTCAAATTAAGTGGCTAGCAAACTGTGACAAATTCAACAGAAATTTATATAAAAAAAGACCAATCAATAAGTCAAATACTGCAATTTACATTTCCCAAATCTATTTCTTTGATACCTATGGCTGATTATTACTTTCCAATTGTTTGTTATTTTCAGTCATTCTCATCATTAGCAAGGTAGTACTTGATATCAACTTTTCAGCTGAAAGAATGAAAAAGTTCACTTATTGCAAAAAATAGTTTATACTTTTTTAAAATGAAAAAAGTAAGCATAAATTTCCAAAACATAAGAAATGGTAAAAAAAAAAAAACTCTCGGAGAAATTTTAATTAATCAAATAGAAATGATTCCAATTGATAAAAATTATAAAAAACAATAACCGCGATAATAAAACATACACAAGACCGATTTTTCCACACTCGGTGCATTGAAACATTAGTAATTTCCAATTTTTTAATGCTTTTTCCACTTTTTCACATGGATAACACGAAATGAAATAAATTCCATTATTCAATACTTTTAAATTTATAATTTGAAAATGAGATCTAAAACTGTAATGGAATATAAGTAATCGATTCTTTACAATAATAAAGTTAAGTTTGAACTGCTACTATTCCTTCTTACATTGTTGTAAAAAGTTCAAACTATCAATTTTTGTCACGTACTATTAGATAGAAAATGCAATTAGTTCTCCTAAATTAATTTATGATTTCTGTTTAATTCGCAGCAATTTCAATTCGTTGCTTCAAAGAAAACAAAAAATTGATGAAACAAAATAATAATAAAACAAAATAATCATTCGAAATTAACGAATATCACAAAAGAAGTATTGCTTTAAAACAGAAATTTTGTCATAAATGCATTTTGAGGTTCTCAGTTAGCTGGTTCGTCCACTATTCATTTTTCGGCTTCTTCATTGGTGGTTCACTGCTTACAGTGGGCAGCGTCTATGCAAAACAAAATAAATCACATTGAATTTTGGTCATGCTATTCTAAATTTACAAATTTTCAATTTCAACATTCACATCTATGCTGTTCACGATAAATCGTTGGAACAATCTGCAGCTATTTTTAAAAGTCAGTATATACCTAAAATTCCTTTTTACACATTAAGCAGCTCTGAATGAAGTCATTCCTCACTTATTTATAAAACCACTATAAACATGTTCTGCAACGAATACTATTATTGACCGTATTTTATTTTTCTAGCAAAAAGTTTTTTCACTCTCAAGACATACCAGATTTGCAAATTTTCATATATTTTTAGTTTTCCGTATTAATCTAATCCACATTTATTTAACCTCCTTTATTGAAACAACAGTTACTAACTTGATTATTCAAGGAAAGATAAATGCAGTAGTGTCTGGGAGGATATGCATTTATTTCAGTAATTTCGAAAGATATTTTTTTCTTTAGAAAATTTAATTTGACAAGTAATATAAATTTACCCGGATCATCTTATGTAACAGTTGTATCACAGAAAGTAATTAAAAATTGCATAACTACACGCCATCAGTCTACAGCATACAGTAGACTCAATGAACTCTTAAAAGCAATTTCATATGCACTCAGTATATGCACTTATTAGTCAGGAAAACAAATATAATTCGTCTATCAAAACAAAAATGCAGTAAGCGTTATGGCTTCATAACAACAACAAAATAAGTTAGTAAGCATTACGTTAAGACTGCGGTGATGGATTGGCTGGTGGAGGAATTCCGTAAGCTGTGGACATCTGGAAATTACAGAGTTTAAATAACAAAGTATTAATTATGCCAAAATTCTGTTTGAATATGATCAATAGAATGCTGAAAAGCGAAGAAATGTTTTTTCAATGGAATGAAAAGGGTTAAAAAGTAGTAGTAAGATATTTTTTATAGCGTTTTCATGCAATTATAGTTACATTAGATTTAAATTAGATGCAAACGTAAAAAATGAATGCAAAATAATACTTTGCTTATATGTAAATCTATGGAAGCTAATTAACCGAAATATAAAGACATCAGCGAATGCAAAACCAAAAACAATTTAGTAAATGTGTAATCTAAATTAATTCTTTACCCTAAAACTGATAGTCTGCAAGTTCAATGTGATGCTAGCGGAAGTGTTACCCCTTAAAAAAACCCTTATGCCTATGAAACTATTCGCATGTTTGCTGATTAGAAATTATCAGTTGTACTATTTGCTGTAAGTCACTGACCTTTATTACAGTGTTAGTTCTTAGTATGATGCAGAAGTGGAAAAAGACTTTCTTAACCACTATGTTCATTAAGAAAAGGCAATGAGTTTTATGAGCTTCAGGCACATTAATTAATTAGTATAAGCTGCGCAAGCAAGATAATAGAAAGCACTAGTTAAAATGTTACGGCTCATCAAACTGAGCATTCCGAGCCATCGGATGAATGATACCTACCAGCTGAGGATTATAACCGGCAGTGAAATCAAGACCAGCAGTCATATGATGCGCTAGATCTTGTCCTGGAAGCATTGCTGGATAATTAAGCATACTTCCGGCTGCCGAAGTTCCTGCTGCCAACATACCATATTGATTCGCAGCTGTAAAATCTAAAGTTGTAAAAAATCAAATTGTAATTTTAATTTGAAAACGAGTATCACCTAATTTCAGATTTCTCTAATGTTTGCAACTGGCTTTTATGCAGGATTTCAAAAAATATACACTTTTGTAGACTAACTGAAACCCTCACTTGACCTGAAACATAATGAGTAAACAGGAACAGATTACTGATTTAGTTAATGCCTTGATTACATGGGTCTTCATTTCAAGAAACCCATCTCTTAAAGAAAAAAACCAAACAACATGATACACGTTTTGCCACAAATTCAAGAGAATCAATTATCCCTAAAAAACTTCTATGGTAGATAGGATAAAAAAAATCAAAATTTATAACCGTGAGCAGCTTTTTTAGCAGCATACATGTTGGCTTCTTCCTGAGCTTTTGCTATATTTTTCTTATACCGTATTCGTTTATTGCCAAACCAATTTGATACCTAAATTAAGTACTATTATAATGTTGCAAATCAGCTTCTGGATTTGGACGTCAGTGGATTTGAATAGTCCAAAACTTAAGCAGCAGCATGATTTAGTAAATTTGCTGATAGTTAACTTTAAGCTTTTTGAAGCAATTATGATAGTTATGTAGTGGGATTATGACTTGCAAATATACTTACATTATAAACCAATTACTTGAAGAATTTTGCGATGAAACAACTAAAAAATGGATTTAGAAAACAACCTGTGAAACTGTAATTTGACACTGCCGTGCCAACTCTTCTTTCGCTTCTTCAGATGGATAAGGATTACTTAAATGAGAGTAGAAATATTCGTTCAGTACTTCCGTAGCCTGCTTGCTGAAGTTTCGTCGCTTTCTCCTATATTTTCAAAGATCAAATTTTCATCAAAAACAGGAAAGAAGAAGTCTATCATCAACATGTATAATGTAGTACATATTTAATATCTACTGCTTTTTAAACCAGTTAAGCTTGAATGGCAATTAAAACTTCTAGCTGTTATAACTGATTGTGATGAAAATCACCTAGCATCAAGAAATCGTGAACGAAGAATCATTACTGCTTCACAAGTTGACTGCTTCAGTTGTACCTAGAAGATGAAACATGACTTCAGCGAGAAATATCGAGATTAAAACAGTGAATCTTCAATTTGTTAAATTATATTTTTGTAACAATTAACCATGAATAAAAGTTGATTACTGCAAAATCTAAGAAACTTTTCATTACTGCGTCATGATAATTGGATCATTTATTTCATTAGAGAAGTAATTTCATCAGTCGACCGGTAAGGTGATTTGACTACTGAAATTACTGAACTCTAATGAATCGAAATACATTCGCTTTTCAACTCAATAAAGCCCAAATTTGAAGTCAAAAGTTTTCAAACAACAATTAAAAATTCAGACATGCGCATCATTTATTAGTTACCTGTATACCGGAGAATTTCTTCTGTATAATAGCAACCATCCGTTCAATTTCTTTGTTTGCAATTGGTCGAGTTCGACTTTGCTCACGTAACAATGACACAACATGCTGAGTGAATTCTTGACAAGCCTGAAAAATAATAATTACTTTCTACAGGGCAGAAATGAATGATTTCTGTAAAATGGAAATCAAATAGAAATATCACATCACTGATCTGATGTTTCCATTTGATGAGAATCATTAAAAACAAAAAAAATGAAAAACTGACTTCTTCATATTTCCGCAACTCTTCACTGTACACTAATCTAATCTGAGTAAGCTTTTGCCGATAATCAGCTTGATCCCCACCACTGGTATCATTCTGAATTGGTCCACGATTGTCCGGACCAGCCACACCTTCGGCAACCTAAAGAACATGCTGAAGAGTATATAAAGACGCATTAGAAACAACAGAAATTTATCCGTAAAACAAATGCAATACTATTGCCGATCGAATTCAATTACATTATCGGTGAAGGTATGAGACTAACCAGCATATTATCTAGTCGCATAAGCTGTGGATCTTCCGGTGCCTCTTCTTGACCTCCTCGGATGGAAAGCGCTGGAATCCAGAAAGTAACAGTATTTCGTTTTTGGATGCTAACAGGTTCCCTTTTATAACTTTTCAAAATGACAAAATGCTCAAGAAAAATCTTGAAAAAAATATACCCGTTTTTTCTTTAATTTCACATAAAACTTCAAACAAAGCATTCTTCATACGATGATTCTGCAATTGTTGCTTCCTGAAATTATTGAGAAAACGAGTGCTGCTTATAAATATGTCTTTTTGTTATAATTCTACCATTATTCACGACTAGTTACATCCTTATAGTTCCTTAAACATATTTTTTCCATCTTTTTTTTATTTTCATGACTTTAACTCATTTGATATACGCAAAAATATTGCTTCTGTTGATTAACGCTGTTCATCACTACCAGTGTATCGTGAAACACGCATGTTACTTCTCATTTAATACTTTTAAATAGCAAAAGTATGTCTATTAAATGCCACAAATTATTTTTGGAATGTTTACTCATTATTACTGTATTTACATACTGCTATGGAAATAATAAATTGAAGGGAAAGAGGTAAAACCTTTGCTGAGTATGGTCATCCAAAGACTGTTCTGATATACTCATTAACTGCGACAATAAGTCATTCAGTGAAGTTGCTGGTGGTAATTCACCCATTTTAACGCAAATTTTATTGAACAATACAATTCCTTTAATACATTAATATAATATCTGAAATAAAATCAGATATATGTGTTATTTATATGGGAAAAAAAAGAAGAAAAATAAATGAAAAGTTAAAATTAAAAAAATTGGATATATTTCCAGATATATTTTGATGAATGAATATAGAAATCAAAAATAACAGAATTAAAATTTTTTTTTTTTTCAAAATATTTGATAAATGTCGAAAGAACCAAAAATATTCTTTTCTTTGTCATTTGTGAATAAAAAATTCCAAGCAAAAAATTTTTTGGGCGTGCAACCTGGTTGTTCAATAAATCATCTGCCTATTCAGTGTGGGCCGGAAGTGAGCATAAAAACACAGCTAGCAATTTCGCTTTTGAAGTTTCTTTTAATAGCACATTAATGAGAACTTGAAAAGATGTTTAAGAAGATATGTGCTTAATAAGATCAATCTCAAGTATAATTCTTGATATTAACTCTTTTTAAAATGCAAATTAAAATTTATTTTTAACTAAGCTTTAGTAAATGCAAATATACATATATTTAACATGTAAAAAATTTAAAAGTTAGAAAGACTGTCACTCAATTTCAATTTAGTTTAAAGGAAGAACAAAACAAATTCTCAGAAAACTTAATGAATTGACTGATTTAAATCAAACAATTAAAATCATTTATCGAATTGTCGACATTTAACGCTTCTAAATCTAACGAAGCCAATCGATCGTTTCTAGTGTAGTCGATTTGCTGCTATTGGCCGTACTTTTGTATCATCGATGGAAATAGATGGATGTTTCGTGTGTTTTCACGTGTATTTTTTGCGTTTTACGTGATGTTGCGTAAACAGTACTGCGTAAACAGTACGTAAACAGTATGTAAACAGTACTGGGATGTGAATGTCTTATATTTTCATTTACGTTCTTATATTTTTTTATTTTCAGTTTACCTGTTTCTTGAATCTAATCTTCAGGATATTAGTAATAATTTCAAATGCATACATTTATCATTTTTATCACCCATGATTATCCTTTAATTATTCTGCTGATAAAGTAGCGGAGTAAAAATAATCTAATTTATGATGTTTATTCTAGCAGATTATCACCGAAATTTTTATTTGAAATGACGATTATGGTTTCTGTAATCAAAAGTACGAAAATTCTGACTGAAATTCTAATGCTTCAGTTTGCTAGTCAAGATATTCGGCATATATTCATGCATCTATATTGATTAAGCAATCAATAAATCTCAAGAATTACGGGATACTTGCATTTTTATAAAGAAATCGAATGTTATGCTCTGTTTTCAGTGTTTAAATCTTTTAAAAATTTAAATCTTTTACTCTTTTTAATCTTACTGTTTTCAGTGTTTAAATTTTGTTGTCTTTCATTTCATTTTTGAAATGATGCTTTTAATTTTATGGATCTCATATATAATCAGAGGAATGTAAAAAATGTAACAAAGTTTATTACGTATATAAGAGATACTTTTTTATGAAATCTGTAATATTATTTCAGTTCATTTCAAGATTTATTAAATGAAATCAAATTGTGATAGTTTACTGTCATTCTCTCACTTTTTATTCCTCACTGAAATATTTTCTGGTCTAAGTCAGTTTCTATATTTTCATATATTTTACAACTTACAGAAATTCAATGGATTTCTGAGTCCAATTTCTAATCTTGCGAAATCTTACAGAAATTTGAGAACTTGAGTTTGGAGAGAAAAATTTCTTAAGCTTAAGCCTTATGATAACTTCTGCCCTTCTGGAAGTTTAGAATCCGTGTAAGCGAATTTAACGTTCATACTGCCAGAATTCTGTAAAGAAGTGCATATCAGTTAAAAGTCATTCATTTTGGATTCATATTAGTGAACACCATTTCAGATTGCTCTATTTATTTTAGAGTCTCAAGTACTACAGAGATGCATAAATATTATTTAAATGAGATATGACTGAATGTATGTTAACAGAATGTAAAGTTGTATACGCAAATTCATACTGTTAATGGACAATTTACATTCTATTTAAAAATAATGTTTGGAATTTCAGAAATTTACGAACAGAGCAAATAAAATTAGGGCCGTTTAATTCTGTGACTTTTTTTTGTAAAATTTTTTTTTAGCCCTCCAATACTTTAATTTCGTCCAATAATAAAATTGTTCGTCGAACTTTATCTATCTCAGCAATCCAATAGGAAACCATTTTACTGTGGTATACTTCTTCTGCTAGTTTAAAATCTCGCTTGAAGCATATACATATAAAGTACAAAATTAAAATTCTACAAGTTAATTTCATACAAAAAGCATTCCATTTATGATACCATATGAGATGATAATAAACGATGGCAAACTTCCGCATAAAAAGGCTGAAAAAATTCAAAAAATTCGATATATTCAATCAAATTATGCGACGGAAAATCGAATTCCATTAATAATTTCGCTCGATGATATTTTTTCAATTGTCCATTTAATCCAATTCTGATTGTTAAAAATGGTTCTCTTTTTGATTCAAACTTTCTTCTTGAAATGGAGTTCTTCAAAGGTTTCCAAAGCTTTTTATAAATGTTACAGCACCATCATGTTGCATTCAGTGTAGTGAAGCTAAACGTTTGATTTATTGCAATGTGTAAAAGGAATAATCAACTGTTTGTTTTTTTTTATACAGGAACTCTTCAGATCAAACTCCAGCACTTCTATTTCACTGTTTGACCTCTTATGAGAAATTCAAGTATGCTTTGACACTTATTTAGCATAGTTTTAGTAACAGGATAATTAAGTTATTTCCATCATCTACAAAAAAATGCCGCTGCCACTTGTTCTGTTTTATGTTGATTTTTTCGTGCATGTCAATATATATGAGATCAGAAAATTTAAGAAAAAAGAATTGGCGAATAGAAAAATACAGTTAAATTCAATACAAAAAAAAATTGGTGCAATTTAACTGCACGTGAATTTCCAAAATTGTAACAAAAACTTCAAAAACCACCAATCAATCCATCATATTGGACAAGTGTTGTTATCTAGCTTAATCATTAATAACAGCTAATCATACGGCTAAAAAGGATTTGGCGTCAGTTCAAAGTAAACTAAAACTTTACATCCTTATGAACTTATTTCTGGAAAAGAAGCAAATGTGTGTTGTGTTGCTTTAGAGGAAATTTTAATTGACAAGTAATGCAATTGTAGACGACATGTAAGGTTGGTCAAGTCGACGTACCTATGCATTCATCAAGAATAATATATCATCAAGCCTAGTATGGTAATTGTAGTAACAATAATGAAAATTTTGTGTGGATATACAAGAAAAATAACGATTAAAAGAGACATTCCTTTTATCAGAAATCAAAATGAGACATAATTAGAATTTTACATAAATCACAGATATTCCTTATGTAATTCAAAAGAAATATTGTTTCTTAAAATTTGAAAACAATATTTAAAAAAAAAGAAAAAAAATGCAAGAAATACTTTTTTGATTATCACAAGTATTAAAAGTAAGCACCTATAAAAATTTGAACAAAGCTAAGAAATGATTCAATTATTCCTTGAAAAATATGAAATTTAGAAAATTTTTGAAATTACTTCAATTCAGTTCGAAAAAATAAATTGACAATGCTTGAATCGCGGATAAAAATAACAATTTTGAATGAGATGAAAACAATGGTGTGTTAGATTTACAAGATAACAACTGGGAATTTAGATTATTTTATTATTATTCATACTGAAAAGAAGTAAAATAATAAAGCACGAGATGGTATTAAAAAAGGTGAAAAAAAATTGCAAAAAAATGCTGATACTATTTTCAGCGATACAAAAAAAATACAGTCTTTTAAAATACTGAAATCAAATGAATATAGAAACCTCCATGACATTTTTGAAGATCATATGAAAAAATGACATTTTAACAATAAAATCATTTAATTAACGAAGATAAATTTTAAAAAATTTACTGAAAACATATAATCCAAAATGCAGAGAGAAAGAGAAAATAAGTAGAAGACAAAAAGGAAGTGGAAATTTGTATTACAAAAATGTTTTTTGATGATATGAGGACGAAAATGAAAGAGATTCTTTTTTCTGCTTCAGCAATCACATTCATAGTAATTCACCCGACAGTTTTTCTTCTTAGGGATAAAGGAAATTCTTGAATTGAAAATAATGAAAAAATAAGAAATTTGAGCAAAATATACTACATCTATAAACAACAACAGCAATATTGTTTTTAATGATAAACGATGCATTTCCCAATGTAAACAGTCAGCAGTTAGCTTCAACTATTTAATCTGGACTGCGCATTGCTCATCCTTGAAGCAATTTATCGAACAATTTTTTCTCTAACAATTAAGAAAAATGTTTGAAATGAAACATTTAGTCCTTTTTTAGGACATAATTGAGACTACTGAAAGATCTAGAATTATTTCAGAATTCATGTAAGACATTTCACTTGTTCTGTCCTTTTCTGCAATGATTCTAACTGTGCATTAATATTCTGTTCCTGAACAGTTCTTATTCGATTTTATTCAACTGTTAGTCGACTCAACTAAATTTAAACAGTGTATAACAAAGTGGACTTAGGGTTGAAATTGTGAAAAATTAAGAATCATTCTCGTTTCTATCGAACCGAGTTAAGCTGATGTCAGTTTCGGATTTATGCCTACTGCTCTGTAAATGGCCACTATCGGGGACGCTCCACCACCATGACGAGGTACCATTGCGTCGATTCGAGAAACATAATGGCTGAAAATAAATCAACATGATCGAAATGCTACTAACTTACGCAGCCATAGCTACAGATAGAAAATTTACAAATATAATATTTCACATGATTTATGAAAAAAAATATTGTTGAGACAAAAATCGCTCTCATCGATGGGTTTAGTTTACCAAGGACAAACAAACGGAAATGAACTGTCCCATCTCACAATAATAACTTCCTGGCTCCTAAAAAATATCATGAATTTTTCATACCAAATATCACTAAAATGAATATAATGATTCAATGCAGAACCTTTGTCCGAACATTTGTCGAATTATTATTCCATAAATAACGTTTCCACGGAATGTTTCCACTGCTGCTGGAATGATTTAATTGCTGTTTATCCTGTTCGTTGAAAAATGAAATCTGAAAAAAAGAAGTAGCAATGCATGTCGCCAGTGTCATAAATATCCAAACATTACAATTCCTGTTCGAAATGCTAAATGATAAACTATATTTCAACGTATACTTTTCGTATATGTCATTCGTACTTTAATTTACAGAAAAAAAAAAAACTACATTTTCGTATAAATTAAAATATGGAGGAAATTTAAATGAATGGATATTTTTATCATCGTCACCATTCGTATGTATTTTAGTTTTTTTATTATAAGCATTTAAATTTATAGAAAAACTACCAATGGCAAATCTAATAGTTTGATTCAGTCTTTCGGTTGATGTATCGTCCTAATGATGAAACACGTCAAAATATTAAAAAAGAAACAGCATTACCTCGTTCTGATCAATATGTCCTGCACTAGTAGTCCGCGCAAGCCTAGTGCTATCAGTAACTGGGAACAGTTCTTCATCCAGATAGTTATCTATACTTATTTGATTGGACACCACGAATGAC
Source organism: Mansonella ozzardi (assembly GCA_029876185.1). NCBI lineage: Eukaryota > Metazoa > Nematoda > Chromadorea > Rhabditida > Onchocercidae > Mansonella > Mansonella ozzardi. The sequence goes on from JARVGP010001258.1 coordinate 14,755, forward strand.
ATCTAAATGCATGGACACTGTTAGCCAAAATATTTTAATTCAGAGTGTTTTTGGTTACTTGAGTATTTTAATCTACAAAAAGCTAATACTTTCACAAATTAAAAATTTTGGTCCAATCCCTTCGTCAATATTTCTTTATAAAGATGAAAAGAGCAAAACACATACTATTTTTTCAGTTTTTATTTTGTAAAAAATATCGTCTACAGGAGAAACTGAAAATCAACCTTTCTAAGAAAAAAAGCTATCTTAATAAAGGCATTAAATATAGGCAGAAAAAGATACTTCACGAAAGTCATCATCAGGAAAATTCAGTGCTCCATCTTCAGCATGTCTCAGCAGAATCCCAACAATTTGGGCGAAAGTGGGGCGTTCACGAGGATCGAATTTCCAGCATCGCTTCATCAATTCGTACCTAAAAAAATATCAAAATGATAGTCAAATAATAGTTATCTTACATTATTTATCTTATATTCAGATTAAAAGTCATAATGCACAAAATTTTATATGAAAGACCAGATATTCAGTCTATTCCTACTTGAATATTTCACCAGAAAAAACTTCACAAAAATGTGTAAACATACCAAAAGTCTGGACAACCAGTTGGTCTGGTCAGCACTTTTTTCTTTACACCAATATAGTCAAAAACACTTTCATTAGCTAAACCCAAATATGGCTGTTGAGCTAACGTAAGCATTTCGTAAAGTGTTATACCGTAAGACCTGTATGAAATTAGCATTTAGTAAATTTGAACAACATTTTATTAATTTTATTTTACGTTGATTGGCATTCCGAATTTCATTACATGTAATGCAGCTCATTAAAAAAGAATTGAAATCGTCCTTATCAAAGTTCTGAGGCAATTTCATCCCCAATACTTTCACCTCCATTTTTCATTAGAACTAGTGTTGTGCAAGGATTTTTAACTTGAGCGTTGTTTTATTCGGTTTGCTTTCTACCTTATCTTACATTAAGTGAATTAAACATAATGAACTACAAAATGGAAAATCGGTGAGCAAACAAATTGACATGTTTAAAAAATGTCATATTGTTAAAAATTCCTATTTTCTAATACTGTATTATTGATTAAAAATATATTTCATTAGCTTTCAAACAATGCTTTGAAAATTTTCAAACGCAGGATAAAAACTGAGGAGGTGATAAAAATAAATTTTCCCTTAAACGACACTTCTTATTTCCATATTTTCTTAATTACTTGAAAAACTCAACATCCATGTTAATTTTATATAATAGATCCTTACCAGACATCTGACTTCATAGTAAATTTACCGTCCATCAACGATTCAGGTGCCATCCATCTTACTGGCATCAAACGTTTACCTTTAAAATGAAAAATTAATGGAAAACTTTACAATGTTAACTTCTAAAAACTGCGAGTACAAAATGTTTAGACATGTTCACAAGGCTTTAAATCAGGTTTCTGAACTGGAAAAATTAGTTAATCGATTAAAATTCACAAGCATCTTTTCATCTACAAATACTTTCAATAGATCTTCAATCTGCAAAATTATGCGCCAACCTGCTGGTTTATAATATTCGTGGTAATAGATATCCCTTGCCATGCCGAAATCACCTATCTTTACCATATCAAATTCGTTCACCTGAAATGACAATAATTTATTTAACAGCACAGCAGTGAACAATATTCCTAATGAAAGCTTAACCAAATTTATATCCAAATCAATCCAAATTTTGAAATACCATGCAATTTCTAGCAGCTAAGTCACGATGGCAGAATTTCAACGATTCTAGATAAGCCATCCCATCAGCAATCTGTGACGCCCAACGAAGAAAATCAATTGCACCTGGTACTGGCAAACCATGAATGTTTTCTTCAGCATTTGGTCGTCTAGACCGTAGATAATCACGTAAATTACCCTTTAAATAATACAAATTAATAATGTCCTCTACACAAAAAAAAAACGGCAATATTTAGAAAGTAAAATTCTGAAAAATAGAATTCGGAAAGATATATTTTCCATTTTTTATGGCTGAATGATTTTTCTTTTTTAATGTCCGTAAAGAGATATATACCTTTTTCATCATTTCCATCACAACTAGAACGGGCTGACCATCAGAAACAACGCCATAAAGCTTAACGATAAAAGGTGTATTAAACTGTTTCATTACGCTAGCTTCGATAAGAAAGTGAAGACGCTCTGCGCTATTTGCTGTTTCAGATACTGTTTTGATTGCACATTCACCGAAAGTAGCGCCCAAGTACGATTTGCATTTGTCACCATATCCGCGATATACCTGTAATCTTAAAACCAAGTCAAAAGATCCAGCGCTATTTTGATTTAAATCTAGCAAAACTAGACCTCAATTTTAAAAAATACGAAGATTGAACAGATATGAGAGCTGTTGGCTCCGTAATAATATTACCTTCCCGAAAGTCCCTCTGCCGATTTCTTCTTCCAAATGAATCGCATTTCGTTTCAATTCCCATTCATCCGGTTTATAAACATCCATTTGGCTCAAATATTCAGGATTTGCCGAAATTTGTCGCCTCACGTATTCACGAACCTACAATAAAACTGCAATTTAATTAGGTTTTTTTATGCTTTTACAGAAAGAAACCTACACAATAACTAATAAAACGAAATGCATTTATTCAGTTACTTTTTTTTTGCAGCACAAAATAAGCAGAAAGAAGAATAAAAGATTATTTAAATACGTATAACTTTGTCCAAAAATTATTAAAAAAATACCTTTTCTCCCAGTACCTTTCTGGATATATAATATGCGACTAAGGAACCGATGGATAATACAAGTAGAACAATCATTGCGATAAATGAAACTACCTAAATATACAAAAGGGTTCTGCTGATTTAACCAAACTATGAGGGATGGATAAAAAGTTTGCAATTTTTGCTTTGTTAAAATAATTATTGCTACAATTTTTATATTTAAACTTTTTATTACAAATGAAAGTGAGAAAACGAAGTGTAGTAACTTTTGATTAAGAATTCAAAATATTTGACTTACAATGCATAAATCTTGATTTGAGACAAGATAACATAAAGAATAATTCTTCAAAACAGCAAGTAACAAGATCAAGATGATATGATTCTATGATATAGACTCTATGATATATTCTATGATATAGATAGAGAAAGCCTCATATCAATTACTGAAAGCTACATTGCGAAAATCAGATCATATCATCCCAATTAATTATAATTTCAACAGCTTACTGTTGTTGTGAAGAACGTCGGCTTGACAATGCGAAATAATTTATGTGCTACCGCTATTTGCTTGATGGCATGAAATGAGAGAGAAGCTATAGATATTGTTTCTACCTGCACCAAGTATTCACCTTCTGCTAATCCATTGAACACTACACCTTCTCGTTCCCGGAAATTACTAGCTTTTACGCACTGGCTTATCGGTGTCTTAAAACAAAAAATCATTACAAAAAATCTTAGACTTATATAATAAAGCTATGCAAAAATAAAAACTAAACTGTACTTATCACTGGCCATAAGCAATCCAAGTTATTCTTTCAATAAGCTATCACTAAACAGACATGATAACCATGAGAAAAAACCCAACTGCTTCAGCGATAAAGTAACAATAAGGCAAGACATTACTAAGTCACTCAGAATAATTTACAAACCTGGGCAAGATTTTCAGCCACTACAGTAACCCTGTATGCAAGTATGATGCCATTTGGATTTGATGGTTCTTGCCAAGTTATTTTACGACTGCGAGATTCTTGTTTGGACGAAGTTGCATTAATCACTTTAATAGTTCTGTTATCAACCAAATCATTAGATGCTGAAATAATCAAACACGGACTAAATCTCGCAGTCTGCATTAGTTAGGAAAACCGATATGAATATATATATATATATCTATATATATAGAAAGATTAAAAAATTAGAAATCCGGAACAGTGTTCATTGAGAAAAAAACATACCGATTGGTGCTGTGCGTACGACCATCCAACCAGGTCGTTGTGAGCAGTACGCGCCTCCTGGGGCCGATATATTCTGACATGCATGAATCTGAAGATATGAAAATTAATAAGGACGAAATCAGTGTTATAATAGATTACCATTGGAGATATCTTAAAAAAAAAAAAAAAAAAAAAAAAAAAAAAAAAAAAAAAAAAAAAAAAA
>JARVGP010001259.1:0-19078 GCA_029876185.1 Mansonella ozzardi
TTTTTTTTTTTTTTTTTTTTTTTTTTTAAAAAAAAAAAAAAAAAAAAAAAAAACACAAAAAACTTACCAATCGCTTGATAAGGCAAAAATTCTTTCCATACATCTGCATGCCTCTTTCGAAAAGTTCACAGTCCTAAATGCAATCATAAGACTGACAAACTAGTGTGATCCATTCTATATCTCAAACTGCAAAATAAAGCTGCAAACCTGATCATTCCATCTGGCAGGATTTGGTCCAACACTCTTTAGAGGGGCATTAGCACGTGGAAATGGATAACTGGCCAATGCTACGCTCGTATTATATTTCGCGTTCAGTAGAGCTCTGAATAATAAAGCAAAATCATGAAAGCAAAAAATCAAAAGTCAGCGCAAAAATAATCTTACTTCAAAGCGTCTTCGTCATCTTTTATAGGAAAATTTCGATTTTTTGCCAGATTTAAACTGCCAGACTTGCGCATTTCGATCGGAAAGGACGAATCACTGCTCTGCAGCACCCTATCGTAATAATTCTTCAAATACTCTTCCACTTTCTTCATTGATATGTCACTATGAGGAGACCACAAAAGCATTTCAAGCTCTCCTCCTAAATATGACTGGAATTTTGTAATTGGAACAAAATCGAATAAGTAGTTGCAAAAAACACGCATTAAAAATGTCTTACGTGGACTTTTTGGACAGCTGGACATTACGTCAGGGACTGATGCTTGATACATTGGTCCTTGTCGCACAGTCCTTCGCCAACGATCAGGAGGCACATAATCAATGTCCTCTTCGTTATCATCAATATCTGAGAAATAACCGTGTTCTTTTTTCCCCTTTTTGGAAGATGTAACTGGCAATGCTCCCACACCTGAAAGAGAAAACTAGAAAATTTATGATTTCTGTAACTTTAGGAAATCTAATGGGATGCAGTAATGAACTAGAAATACATATTTGTATAAAAAGATTCTCAAAATTACTCCATAATCTCAAATTTTAATTTTAATGAAAAAACCAAGATCGGATATGCAGATGACAATGGAAAATGAAAATTGAGATGTAATCTCAAATTAACAACTTTTAAAAACAGTTCGCAAAATTCAGTAATATACATATACAAACTATACATACAACAAATACACACACAATTACTTCAGAAATGGACGGCATTAATGAACGTACATAACGAGAAGGAAACAACAGAGTATCTGTTGACTATGAAAGTGAAGGAATGTCTATGAAATGAAATTAGTCATCAAAAAATCCACAGATCAAAATGACAAAAGTGCAGGAACAAAAATGCTACCTGGTTGCATTCCGAAATCCCGATTGACAGCTGCATCATCTACGCTTTCCGATTTACGAGTATCATCTGAAGTTGAAGTGGACTGCGCATCATCATACTCCTCCTCAGCAACATCTTTGCAATATTTCTGTCTCAATTCTTCAATGGATAAATTAGCATCATCTTCTAGCGATTTAAGCTCATCTTGATAGGACTCTTCTGGATGTAGCATTTCTTCTTCATCCAGAGTACCTGCAAATTCAGAAAAAGATAAATGAGAATTTTCCAACATCTCGATGTCCAATGAAATAACAGATTTCAGACAACACAAACAGAGTCAAATATACCTTCATCATCATATACTTCCTCGCCCTCATAGTCATCTTCTGTCCGAGAATCAGAATGCTCCTCATCGGTCATTTTCTTTCTGTTAACTCCGCTGCAATAGCAATAGTGATGACTGTTACAGTGCTACCTGAAATAATTTTACAACACTTCATAACTTATATTCATTCATTGCAACAACCAGTAAGTCACGGGAATCACTACGACTTGTATGTTCACGCTCGTATGGCTTAAGAAAAGATAAGAAAGCATGCGAACTGATAGTACGTCTAATGGACATGTGAAGGTGGTCAAGTTGCAATGGACATGTTAAGGTGGTCAAGCTTTATCCACTGACCACAACGAGCATCTATAACGCTTACACTGGATACGCCTCCACTCGTATCCAATCCACAGCTGATCCGCAGTAGACAACAGCAAGTTCAACAATCGACCACACACTGTGCAATAAAAGTCGCAAAAAACGAAATGACTATATGAAAACGTGCATCCTACATGATAAAGAAATTTTATCGGAGCAGACAAGAAACAACATTTAGGAAAAATAACATTTAAATCAAGTATATATGCTATGCTTGCCATCAGATTCTATATTGTTATCAGATTCTACGCTTACTAAAATGAGCATCTCATGATATAAGTTCAGTGACGTGAAATAATAACGTAACTTCAGTGACGTAAAGTAATAACGTAATTTGTTTTTAAAGGCAGTAAACATTATTTTAAACAAGTGAAAACAAGAGTTGATGTTTAAATGATAAGCGACAGGAAATGGAAGATGGAAGAGAACGTGTTTTAGTATTGCATTGTAATAGAGAGTAACAAGAATATCACGTGATTGTAATAGAGAGTAACGAGAATATCACGTGATTGTAATAGAGAATAACCAGACTATCACATGTTTTCTAGATGGAATGAGGGAATTCCGTGAACATATCGAGAAATCTTTAGAGATTATAATCATCGTTGATAGCATCTTTCCTGCAGCTAATAAAAAAGTAATTCGTACATGAGGAATTTAGAACCATCAGATTGAATGCTTAGTACCACTACTTGACGACAAACTGAAATATAGACTAATTAATCTGCGATATTATTAATTGTTTGAAGTTTTATGCTTTTATTATTCTGTTGTGATTTAGCGATATTGAAGGCTATGAAATAGTACATTGAATACATTTAATATTAGAGAAACTTAATCTTATATTACATGAGTCGTTGTGTTAGATTTACAGTATTCTTTTTGGAAATTTCATTCACCTAAAATGTTCATTCCTATGCTACTTATGAAATACAGTCATCCATCCTGAATTCCGAATAGATAGTATATTTCAGAAATGATATTTCTTCGAAATTCAAATAATTACACTGAACATATTTGGGTGGGAAATCACAAGCTCGATAAGGTCATTTGATTAGTTTTCCTGAAATAAATTTGATATTTGAATTAGGCGATGAAAAATGTTCTAAAAGAAGTCTATGGTTAATGGCAAGTGAAAAAAAAAGCAATCTAATCAACTAATTTAATTGAGAATTGATTTCTAAAAGGATAAGATGCGCTTAGATCAAAGTATAATTGAACATTTTATTTTCTTTTCGATCCCTTTGATATGTTCAAAAATTAAAATTAAATTAGTGCTCAGTTAAATTATATGAAACTGCTGATATAATATTATCTAAAAGAAGTGTATTTCCACCACTGAAATTTTTTTTTTTGAATTTTTTTTTTTAGTGAAAATTTATTTCTAGCAATGTTTTCATTGCTGTTGTTCACCGCTTTATCACTGAGAGAGTTAAAACATATCATTATAATAATAAACAAGTAAAATTTTGCATAAATAATGTTAGAGTCGAATTTGTTAAAAAAGTATGAAAAAGTGTTAAAATAAGTGTTTCGAGAAGATGGCAAAGCATAGTAATCATTGGTAAAAATATACTTCTAAAGGATTAACGTTGATTTGTATCGCTACGTGAACAAATACTTCCTCTATCACAACGAATATATTTAAAGACTGAAATATATTCGTTATTTTTAAAACCTTAAAAATCGGATAAGATCATTGTTTCACTTTTGAATACCATTTTGTTCAAATCCTACTATTCCTGCTAATACCGATAGAGCTGTCAATTGATCAGGAACGGGTGATACTTAAATAATTCATTTTAAGTACACCCTTAAAAATACCGATATTACTGTTTCTCAGTCTTCTACTAGCTGTTCTCATATATGAAAGACGGGATTTTTACTGAAAAAAAAAAATGTAATCCTAAGTACGATAACATAATGTTTCACGTCCTTTTTTTCAACTTTCGCGTTTCGAGGAGAAACAATTTTTAAATTTGATCCATTTTATATATTACTTATTTTCTTTTAAATTTCCATAAATGAATTTTATTTCATCTGAAGTCCTTATTTATGATAGTCTTTTTAGGGAAAAGACAGCGAAATATTTTATAATTTATAAGAAATTCTAGTCAATTGATATATAAGAAAAAATTTCAAGCATTCTTTGCATAACTGAAATCTTAAAAAAAATGAAAAGTCCCTGGATGCGACTAGTTTTGCTCATTATAGATATAAATTATAAAATAGTTTATTGATTTTATTTCTTTGTTTTGCAAAAGATTCTGCTGTTTGTGGACATCTGGGTATTCATTATCCAAGTGATCGCTAAACTTTTCCTGAAAAGAGAAATTTATGAAATAAAAATATTTTAAAGATTTTATCAATGCTTTCAGCTAATATGATCAAAGTTTCAATATCATTGGGAATATTAAATAGAACACCATCTATATTTTGTAAGCAATATTACTAATTTGTGATCCAATGTGTTCTAGTCGAGTATATAAGCAATGAGGATGTGTTCCTGATTGATGTATCTGGCGATGAAGCCAACAAACATAGCAAATCGACATATGACTTAATTCTATTCATTTCACATTTAATTCTCGAGTTACAACTTCGTGTCTCCAATCTTCTCTAATGAAGATTGTTTTGCGTGGGAGTTAGTAATAGCTAATCATCAATTACTTACCTCGGTCTTTTTCAAACTGATGAAATGAAATGCTCAAAACTCGAAAAAAGTACATCCAAGAATAAAATGTGGGAATCGTACATTTGAAATTAGTTCTAAATGACAGCGCTAATCATTTCCAACTCGTCTTCAAGACAATAATGGCAGAAAACGCCAACTTCTTAGCAGAAAAAGGTATGTGGTAGAAAAATACTATACCAAGAGCACCGTGGAATAGTGGAGTATATGAATGAATCGTTGAATCTAAGGATTGTAAAATTTATTGAATGGCTTAGNGGAAACATCGCAGTGCTTCGCAAGAAGCGCATATTTTGTTTTCTGAGATTTTTAAGAGGCTATATTCAGTTAGAAAGATTCCGCACTTTCATACAGCAAACAAAGCAACAGAAATGGAGTGGGGATGTGTGATAGTTACATAACAAAAGCACAAGGTTAGAGTGGATATAAGACTTCAATTATACAGTAGAAAGTATCAGCACAAAGGTCACTGTGAATACCGACAAAACATAAAAATCAAATCCAAAGTTTCTGAGAAAACTGCAGTAATTGGATTCGATCAGAACTACAACATAACTTACCGTTCGTCCTGCTATTCTCTCGGAAACCTCTCAGCAAAAAAAAACCGCTAATAGATAAAAAAAAAAAAGGCATTCGGAGAATAACAAATGAAATCAGCTATTAAGATAAAGAGAATTATACCAGTTTAGAACAATAAAATCTGAAATAAAAATTAGATTCGAACATGAAATTATGTAATAAACAAATCAGTTATATAGTAAAATCAAGCAATTTCTCTGAAATCGATGAAGTCAACGACACTCGCAATTGGCACCATCACAGAATGTAACAGTCCATAGCCAACGTGCGATCCTTGCGCAGCCTAATTAATGATAAATTCGATGGGAAATAGTGTTAAATCATTTTATATGCTCTTTTGTTTCTTATTTTCGTGATAATTCATCAGTATTATCGGAACTATTTATTTATCCCATCAGTAAATAACAGTGAAAAAACTAACTGAACATGAAATACTATCCTACATAGGCTTCTTTTGAAGATGATCAGGAATACAGCCATAGATTAGATTATATCTAATCTAAAATCGAAAAAGGCCGAAATGAATTTTTTTTAGAAAATTTATAATACTAACATTAATTCAAACATCAAGCAAACTAAGTATTTTCATAACAAGTGTCTGTCCAATTCAATACTAAACACTTTCAACGAATAAAACAAAACATTGCAACATCTGAATCTATTTTACTTTCTTACCTTCGTAAAACGCTTGTAGTTGGCCCCTTGAAAATGACCGGTTAAGTGAGACTGAGATCCGTCTTTCGGCAAAATCGGCCTTTCCAAATCCTTATACTGCACTCCTTTTATCTAAAAATGGAAAATGCTTATCAACTAAAACTGCAAGATAGCGATAGAAAATTTTCCTGAAGAAGTTAAACATTCCAATGACCAAACTGTTGACTGACTAATCTCATACATAATACTTCAATATCCATTTCGAAAATTCGATCATTTACGCTAACATTTACTTCACACTCCACTCTACTTTCAACATTTTTCTCCGAGCCCTACAAAATAATGACGGAAATAGGCTTAACTTTCAGCATGAAAATAAATGAAATCTTAAAATCGACACTAACTTCTTTTTTGTTCTCATCTTTTCCTTCTTCCACCTTCAATCGTTTAGGAACTACCAATATTTCATTTGTATTACTTTGATTTCCTGCAAAACATCACTCATTCACTCATACTTTTCGTTTTTAAACTTCTGAACAAATTCTGACTGAAGAAATAACAAGCACAAATTAGCACTATTTTTGGTGGTTTTAAATAAGATCAGCAAGTCATGACTGGAGTATAACATATTCTTAATAAAGAATAGAGTAAAAAAGTAAAAAATGAGGAAAACTTGATACTTCTCAATAAATATTTTCTCCAAAAAAATTACCAAATTGATTGCTTCTCTTCTTGGCGGTATTCATACATAGCCTGGACGCTAACTCAGTTGCAATGGTCTCCTGCTTATCAATAACCTGAACACAAAATTAATGCATAAATTTAATGCCCAGTTTTACAACCAATTTCCTATTCTTTAAGAATACAGTTTGATAAAATTCACGCAATTACTTTTTATATGATGACGAAGAGATTTCAGTAATAGAAAATACAGAAAATTAAATCAGGAATTATATAGAAGATGACCAATAGCTTAATGAACCTACTTGTTTTTGGATCCAAGCACCATCTGTATTAAAGGTTGAGTTTGCATGATCATTAAGTCCATTCTGCAACTAACTACAAAATTTACAATCCATGAAACTGTTCTTAAAAATACAAGTTCTGATGTCAACTAAATGAAACTAATAGCTTATGGATAAAATCCGGAATGAAGAATACTTCTGTGCTCTTAACTTCGTGTTTTGAATCGTCCGTTTCAGATGTCAATTTTTCCACTGTAGTGTCCAACAATTTACTCTTTTTGATGACGCATTCCTCCTCTACTACTACTGGTGCTTTACTTGATGCTAATCTCTTCCGTGAATTAGTCTAAAAATTACACGCATAAATCATCGTGCCTCAAATGGTTGTAAAATTTGTAAGTATGCATAATTTTTAATTTAGCCTGATGAAGCAGAAAAATGGAAACAATGTAGCATTTAGAATTTGAGAATTTAAAGCTGAACATGATTTTTTGAAAGTTACATGGAAAAAAATCAAGAATTGATGAGGAATAACATTTACTTCAGGAATCCTCAGGAATGAACATGATGGGATTGTCTCTTCTATACACTTTTGTTTAACATTCTTTTCCTCGATAATAAAAAAGAAACTACCTATCTGAAATAAGTGATTGAATAGCAAAAAATATTCCATGAAAACTTAAAATATCCTTCTTCTATAGAAGATAGATCTGCCGGCTAAAACACAACAAACCTATATTAGGAAAAGATCGGTCGAATTACTGTAAAAATAGTTATTCATTAGAAGCGGAGAAATTTTCGATCATTTATTCTCTCAATGAATCAAATCAATACGAGATCAATGTTTTCAATCTTCGCTTGCACAGACTACTGCTTATGTCAGCCTAAGGAGTTTCAAGTAGGAGAAAAATTAAACAAAAATCACACTGATTAATTTAATCACCATTTTAAAGTCATTTCAAAGTGATCAACAAAGGTTTGAATAAATGACTGAAAAAAAAAAGCTCTGTTCACTACGTACTGTTTTCTGATTAATCCAGTTTACACCTATACCAATCACTACAATGAAATGTTATTAAAGAAAAAGACTGACTGTAATAAAAATTCTGTAATCGAAATGAAGGAAAAGAAAAAATGGCATAGCTCGAAAGATTAAAAATGACGGATTTATTTTCTTTTTTTGATATACTATAATTATGACTTTTGTAAAATTTGCTTTCTCAAACCATTCTTCCAAGTTTTGTAAAATAAAATCCAATCATTCAAGTCATTCGCAAATAAAAAGTTTCTGCAGTTTTTCTTTTTTTTTTTCTCCAACAATTATTCCAAATTAAAAGTTCAAAGAGATTACCAGTACATGAAGAAAAAAGAACAGATCAAAATATTTCCATAAATTAGATGTCAAAATGCCTTCTAAAAAATTTCAAAAACACATTTATTAATAATGGTTCAAAAGTTTCTATTTCTTACTTGCAAAATCACGAAAGGTTCCAACTCCTTTTCCCTCTCTATCTCTAAAGGTCCACCATCGTAACCAGTACCGTATGTACTTGTATCTTGGGCAAGTAACTAAAATATCCTGTGTAAATTGTTCAAACAGTTTTAAAAAATGCAAGATTTCCTACTAAACATAAGATAACTTTAACAGAGAAAAGAATACGAAAAATATATTTCTCAAGCCTTCTAGTAAGAACTTACGTGACCATTTGATAGTAATTCGAGTTTCAGATGAACACGACTTACTCCTTGCGCATTGATTCCAAGCGCAATCTTACACTTACGCTTGTCCCGACCAATACAGACACTATCACCCACTTTTGAAAAATTGTAAAGAATCTCACCTGAAATGAAGAAAACCCACGCTTACAATTGCTTGCATATTACATACTTAAACCAAAGCGATGAGTCATATCCTCCGATACGATTCCCATGGTAAAATATGTTCAACACTACCACACCAACAATACCTTCAGCGTATACTACATCTTCTCAACAATAATTGATCCATAGATACTAAACTTTAACACTAAGAACAATATTAAATGAACTTTGAACCTAAAACTCACCTGGCCTATCACGAAAGGCAATTGTTATGACCATTCCAACATTTATGAATTGGAATACATCTGCAAAAATGAAGAGATTTCAGTTAACTGTTATTTTTACTGCCATTTCGCTTCGTATTCCTCGAATGAATATTTATTGTTAGTTATAACTCTTTATGATAACTAGATAACTCAAAAAGAATACAGGGGTCAATAATGGCTATCCATTTTCCTTCCCACAAAATTGTTTTAAAAAAATGCGAATCTAAACCACCCACCTGCCAAGAGTTTACTACGATTTTTTATATTCGCATCAGTTCACACAAATAACTCAAATATTTTCTGCTCTCTATAACTTGGACATGCATATAACAGAGATGCATACGGTATTTGATTAAAACGAAATTTTACTGTAAGAAATCCCAAAATCGACGTTAGATTCGTGACTTTTTATCTGATGCAGTAGCGGAGAGAACATTAGAACAAACTTTGTTAAACATGCTTATTGAAGAACACAAAATGAAACTTTTATTGTTTTCCAGTATATGATAACATTAACATGAAACAGTAGTAGTAACACACGGATAGTTGAAGCAAATTCTTTCCTAGAACTGAATGACCTGAAAAGAAATGAATTTGAGGGAAAAGCAAATCAGGTGAGCGAGTAAAAAACATTGATTCTTCGAGTAAATGAACTTTTATAATGAAAAATCTACCAAATAACAAATGATTCAACTTTCTTTTTACTGCATTCCTTATCAATATTTGCATGATTTAGATCGTTTCGCAGTAACAAAAGATGTTCTCAAGTATGATTTATGATTCAAAGAAGTAAATAATGCGTGAAGCATCAAATTTTACCTGTCCACGTGTCTTTTTTTGACCACCCAATTCAAAATGCTTGCATCGTTTGATTGGCAATTGTTTACGATGCTTGCATTCCGTACATTCCATTCTTAAAACAATTTTTTTCGTTGTTTTTGCCTTCTTCCGGAAAATTGGCTTTGTCTGACCACCAAAACCTTTCTGCTTGGAATCGTAACGTCGTCTACCTAAAATGAACAAAAAAATGATTAAATGCAACAATAAAGAAACTAAACTTTTTCAGCATTTTTTTGTTTTCAACTTTTTTTTTAGTTTTCAGTTTTCAGTTATTAAAACAAACTCATTTTAGCAGAATTTTCATTGAGGAATACAAATAAGAGAACTTACCTTGTGCAAGCCTCGATTCTTTACCCTTCTTATACTGCGTTACCTTATGCATCGTATGTCGACGGCATTTACCACCGCAAAATGTCCGACGTGTTTTCGGAACATTCACCATATCTGAAATTACACTTACAATATTCAATCAAAGCCAAAAATGACAAATCCTTCAGCTAAAAACACGATAACAGAACCACCACGCATAGCCCTACTTAATATCAATACAAACCACGTCAACTCATTTACGGACCAACCGTGAAGCACCACGTGATCACGTGAAGATTATAGCTATTGTTACTTTGTATGTGAATGAGTGAGAAGTGGTAGTGGAGTCAATAATATTATTCAATATTATTTGATAAGATTACAAAGAAATATTCCCATTACATAACATAAGAGAGAACTTCCGATACTTTAGGACAGAACTGTTGCTTATGTATTGTTATGCTACACTGATCAGATTAATTGGTCGTTTCGAACCAAGCAAATTCAAATTTTAAAAATTTGAGTATTTGAAATGAATAAGTAATACGTAAGAAGCATTAGCAATATCATTGATATTAAGTGAATGATGAGCAGTTGGTTTATCAGTGATACTACGTGCATCGTGCACGTTATGCTATTTCTCGTAAGAATTAAGTTAACACCTTTGAACGCAGTATATGGATATTCACAGGAAGTATTGTTGAGGAAAGAAAAGAATGCTGCTATTGTCCTACCAATGGTTAGTATTAAATAGACAGATCTGGATTAGAGAAATGTTGATTAGCTATTCTGGTTCTTTTCACTGATACGAAACCATCCAGATTCTGAAGATGGATGATATGAAACCATCTAGATTCTAAACTTTAGGATGAATGATACAGAAATCATCTAGGTTCTGAAGTTTAGGATAGATGATACGAAATCAACCAGATTCTGAAGTTTAGATTGGATAATAAGAAATCATCTAGGTTCTGAAATTTAGGATGAATCTTATTGTTCATCCTATTTCCTAGAATATATATATTACGGTAGATTGTCTCATATTATTTTGCAACCTTTGCAAACAATCCATATTTGTGCTTAAAATGCTTTGTGCAAACTATATGCTAATACTTTAATATCATTTGCACCTCTGACTTTAAAAATCTCTAACTTTAAAGATGCCAGATAAAATAAAAGAAGGTGATATGAGACTAATACAGGTAATATCATCAAGTTTTCTGTGCAGCAATAGGACATTGACTAGAAGTTTTTGAGAGGTTACACGGATATTTCTTAAATATCGTATCTAGAAATATTGAAGCATCACAATTCATTTCAGCAATGTGGCATGTACAAGCAGAATCTTTTTTGTCTTTCTATCGATTTGTGCAACAATGCAAGTTTACAAATTTTATTAAACATAAACTGTTTTTTTAGTGATGTCATATTTGCACGATCAATATCAATTGTTTATATTATTATTTTTGCTTAGAAATATTGAATTGTGATGCGCTCTATATTCGATACTTTTTTACAGCACTGCTCACATCATTGCTCAAAAATTTCATCTTCTGAATTGCGCAACTTGCAAATTTTGTCTCCGAAGGAAAGACAGATTCGGCAACTTCGCTACGATATACCTTTGGATACTAACCTTCGTATTAACTATTACGATGTTGAGGTTCTTACTGTCTAATATATAGCCGTTTGCAGAGTATCATTTTTATTTGATATTTCCTGAAAGGAATTTTTTTCCGAACTTTTTCAACTTCATAAGTTTAATTGAGGAATAAAAAGAAAGAAAAAAATACGATAAAGCATGAAACATAGGAAAGAACAAATCTTATTATTTCTTTCTCAATTTCATATCTCTATGCTAAAAAAAAAAACATGATAGATGAAGGGAATATAAAACTTTTCCGTAAGAACTTTGGAAATTTTAAGATGGAAGGTATGCAGCCAGCATTATGTGGCGATTATTCTGCTCTTGATATGCCTATTTACTCCATAAAAGAATCAGAATCAAATAGTATTCAATTCATTCGCAAATTTTATTTCCAAAATTACCGAGATGTTTACACGCATAGTGCTTGCAATTACAAATGTGTCTTTGGTTGTCACCGACTGAGGTATGATGAAGAGATAATCATCGATTTGTTCATTCAAAACACACCTGATTTATACGTATATCAGTGCGACAGGTACTATAATTATCATTATTGTTTAATTGAAACTATGTTTACAATACAATTTTATTGCCCTACAGATAGAGACTCAGCGATTGCATCTCTTTTTTGTTTATTATCTAAAGAGTTTATCACAAAATTCCTACATCGATACATCGCATCGCAACTCATTCACCATATCAAAATATCATTTAATAATAACATTAAAATTATAGTGTGCATTCTTGGGTCTTAATCGCATTTGTGATCATTGTATTTATCATCCTTCTGATCTTCATTACATATTTTGTGAAGTGTAAAATCTCGAGCATTCGTGGTACCATTTTTCCAGTGCAATTTGTTATTTCACATCATTAAATACAATTAAAAGTATATAATGATATGAAAATTGATAAAATCATCTATACTTTTCAGAAATAACGAAAGAAGTATACACTGATCAGACTTCGTGACTTTTCCAGTTCTTCATTAAAATCAATGATCGCACTTCAGAGGTAATATTTTATGCCACATAATATTGGAAATTTCATAATTTATCGGAACCCGAGAACCAACATTTCAAATGTAAAATATAACAATCAAAAACTGAACTTAAATATGACACCCTGTTTGGGTGGAATTGTAATCGTACCGCTACTAAGATCGATTACTTGACGATAGGAGTACTGCTCTGCATTGCTACTAAATGCCATTACTACTGCCTGATACAATTCTTTATTTTCTATAACATTTGATTGCTGAACTGGTAATTCTGTGTCAGCTTCACCAAAATTAAACGCTCCCAAATAAATCTGAAAATAAATAAATTTATCCGATATCTAAATTTCTCCATAGCATATCTTACTGAATAACTGTCCATCTCTTCCTTTATATTAAATATTATTTAATTACGTTTCCGGTAGAGGTGTTCTGGCCCTTAACGTATCTGATAACCGTGAAAGAACTGTTTATTAGTTGTCCAATAATAGTACGTCCTGAAGTAAGCGTATCATCGTTTCTTTTGAGTCGAGCAATTCTTTGGAATGTCTTTAGTTGTGAGCGTTGAGAATTATACTGCTTCTAAAAATTATGCCTTTATTTTATACTAATTTAACCGAATTCTGGAACTCTCTGCAAAGTGGGAGACGTATCATGATCATCTACGATCGTTGCATATTTATTGATTAGTGGCCACTTTGCATGACGAAGAACGTTCCACGAATTAGATAAAAAAGAAACTTACATCCCAGTTATTCTCGGCAAAATTAGGATGAACCAGGATGCTTGCTTTGGTGGTACTTGAAAATCCAGCATTGGCGGAAATATTCCATTGCATTGCACCTCTTTGGACTGGTACCTACAAAGAGGCATGCATCTTTCGCAAACTCTAAAATGTTTTGCACAAAATGAAGCAAGACTTTACTGATTTTTCAACTGGTAAATCCACCATCCCAATCTCATCACCATAGTAGATACTGCTAGTGCCAGGTAAAAGTAACTGCAACATCATTAACAGCTCCGCTTGTTCTTGCGACTTTATACGTGAAGCAATCCTTGAGAGTTGTGGATTACCGAACTGTAATTAGATTAATCCACCATCGATTGACCGAACACTTGACCAGGAAATATCAAATAAATAGCACATAAATAGATGAGAAAAACAGTAATGCTTTAAAAGACTAATCTAAAAACTACAGCTTGAAAAATCAACGTCATCACAAAAGAGTGAACTCCAAAAATGCCTATTATTATCATGTTTGCAGCAGCAATCAATCGTCATCGAACAGTCGCTAACAATCGCTTTGTACAAAACCATTATATTTCAAAACCTACATAGATTTAAACATTATTTTAACAACTGCTCATCGAAAAATTCCTATGAAGTAATGACGCGAAAGGTTTATTTCTACGAAGAAATTATCTTAGAAAAACTGGAAATAAAATTTACCATCCATAATGCAGAGATATTGTTTGTGTGAAACTGTAAAAGTTTGTTAACTATTTCGTGAATGCATTCAGCAACATTACCATTGCACATCTGACTGTCTTTTCTAATGCTTTCCAACTCATAATCAATTACTAAATTCAACCCATTCAGAGCCAATTCCTTTTTCTCGTCTTCTTTTGCATTATCGCGCGCAGCGAATAATATACTAGAAATTAATTTCTTGAAAAGATACATTGAAAAAAGAAATTTTTTGTGAAGTCTTGTTGAGAAACCAATTATACTTGAAGAATGGAGAAATGAACAATGACCAAAATGTGAAATTTGTTATTTTTGTAATAGTTTTGAAATGCTAAGAAATTTTTTGTTTCGAAATTCCCTCACATCTGCTCGGTTTTATTTACTGAATCCATGTAAGTATCCACATGATTCCTAATATCACGAAGTATATCCATGATACGTGACCAATCCTAAACAAATAAGCCATACCGGTAATAAATGCATTGGATCTTGACGCATAAAACGGTGCAATTAAACGATCTTTAAATTTTTTAGAGAATAAATGAATGGACTGTTTCTTCCCAGAGCTGTTTTTTTCTTCAAGATATAGGATTCGAAATACAGATACGCAAACAAACCGTTATAGATCCAGATTTCATACGAGCAAGATATTCGATCCCACTGAGATAGAATCCATCGATCCCTTTATCCATCCAATAAGACATTATTTTCTAAAAACAAATAAACTGAAAGTGCTTTTCATTATTTTCAATTACATAGCATTCGATTCAAAAAGAATCTTGGAGAAGAATTCAACTTACGTATCAAAGAATGAATTGTTTTTAGCTACAACTACGACAAAACATAATTTGACTTATGCCTCATATCAGATGCAATCCACCATGATTTGATCATAACAGTAAAACTTACAAACATAGTCTGCTGAACAATAGCACTCTGCCAATTTAGAACAGGCCAATCAGGATGATTTTTGTAATGCATATAAGAGATATTCTTATGCTTCGACATGAAAGCATTGTCCTCCGCGGCTCTCCTCCAATGATAATAATCCGAAAAATTAGCATATTTTTCCAAACTGGCTTGTGAACTTCGATAATACCAATCGTGGTCTATTGATGTAATACTTATCGGTAAGCTTACCACAATTTTCATTTCTAAAATAAGGTTAATTAATTCCACATTTGCTTTACTTAGTGACATTTCGTCTCAAATCATAAATTTTTTTTTCTACGTGATAATTCCTTATATAGTAGGAATTCAATTCATTACTTTTATGTAATATAAAAAATTTACAAGTTTAATACAAAACCAACCTTTTTCATGAACGGCATCGATTAGTTTGTAAGCATCAGCATTTACACCTAGTCTAGGATCGACCATAAGATGATCTTTAATTGCATCATTGAAATCACTAGAATACAAAAAGGGATTGAGCCATATAACCTGAGCACCTAAACGTCGCAAATTCTCAAGGCGATTGGTAATGCCAATAAAATCACCAAGACCGCTCGCATCCGAATCTTGAAACGATGGTGTCCAAATCTTAAAACGAAATTTGCGAGCACGTGATTAACTTGGGCTAAAAAAATTTTTTACTTTTCCAATCTTGGAATTAATGGAATGAAAATACCAACAAAGATACATACGATAGAGAATGAATATGACTAGAAAAAAGAAATCTGCAAAATTTAGAAAATTCTTACCTGATAAATTATGGTATTTTCCCACCAATTTGGTGCTACTCTCGGAGCACATCCTGGACTGAGAATGATAATAAAAATAGTGATCACAAACATCAAAATCCATAATAACCAAAACAAAATGAATAACAACCATCTATGAAAATTTTAGATTTATTATAAGTTTTCAAATAAAATCTAGAAATTACTTTCTGTTTCTTCATATTGTTACAAAAAATAAAATCTCTAGCATCCTAGCATCTAAAAAAACTGATACAGAGAGAGAATTAGACTTGCTCCAGGGATCGTAAGAATGCTATATGCATATGTGATGAACATATGATATGAAAGAATCTTAAAATACGAAAAGTTAGGATCATCAGGATTTTGACGCATCTGATGCTTGAACTTCCCAAATGACCAAATAATATATGAACAAACATGGTTTAGAGGATTTAAAGAGTATTTCAAGCATTCAGATGATAATGATTGAATGAACATTTAAGAATATTAATAGAACAAAATGTTCAAATTAAGTAATCAAAATTGAAAAAACTACAATGAAAGAAGTATGGCGGATTTCAAAAAAGTGCTTGCAGTATGACAGATTTGATAACAAACTGATCCATCATTAAATAGAATATTACAAGGCAGTCATAATTCAAAAAGAAATGATAACCTTAAAGCTTTCCAGAAAGGATCATTTCCATAAAGCTCCAATTCCGCAGCGGTATAATTGAAATTATTTGTTGTTTGCGTTAACTTCGTAGACTCATCCTCAAGAAGAGGTGCAAAAACTGGCATTTGTAAGCCATTTTTTGATTCACTGGTAGGAATCGTTCTTGCCTCCTGTATCTTTTGATATATAATGTAGTGTAAATGATAATCCATTAATAGTATGTTGACAATCCATGATACTGTAAACTACTGAACTATGCATTCATCGAAAGACACGAATCTACGTCTGTATGATTCTGTATGATTCTAAATCATCGTATGATTCTTACTTTTATATTTAAAAGTTGCATATAACCTTCTTTACGTTTTACCTCCTTTATCTTTGATTTTATGTTTCGATGTTTCTGCACAGACAGAATTATTCCATCAATTTAAAGCGAATTTCATAATTGTTATTCGTTGATGAAAAATAATAGAATTTAAAATTACGCTTTCTTCTTTTTTTAAATATCCTAGAAGAATGCAAGCAAATTTTCAAAATTTGCAAACAATAGCACTCATTGAGCAAATTTAAAACTTCACAATTACCATTTTGATTTTTTGTTAGTTTTTAAAATAGAACAAAATTTAATATAAATTTGAGAGTTAAAAAAAAGAAGATATAATTGGAACCATGCGATTATTTCCACGAACAGCGGTGATATAGCTTTCAGTATGCCGTTCTTTGTCTACTTCATATGTTTTAGGTACCTTTCCCTGTGGACCTGGCAACGATGTATTTTCCATCGCTGTCTCTGAAAAAGGCAAAAATAGGACACGGTAGTGGTGATGTCTGGGAACAGTAGACGGGTACAGAACAATTAACTACCCGATACCACTCTTCACATCAACTGTCCGTTCCTCTGCCGAAACAAACCGAATGAAAAATACATTCATCTGTCTATATCCGTGTATGTATGTGCATGTGTATGTGATGTATATGTGTATGTAGTATGTATGTGTATGTGGTGTGTATGTGTATGTAGGTATGCATGTATATATGGTATGTATGTGTATATGGTGTGTATGCGTATGTGGTGTGTATGTGTATGTAGGTATGCATGTATATATGGTATGTATGTGTATGTGATGTATACGTGTATGTAGTATGTATATGTGGTGTGTATGTGTATGTAGGTATGCATGTATATATATTATGTATGTGTATGTGATGTATATGTGTATGTAGTACGTATGTGTATGTGGTGTGTGTGTGTATGTGGTGTGTATGTGTATGTAGTATGTATATGGTGTGTATGTGTATGTGATGTGTATGTGTATGTGGTGTGTATGTGTATGTGGTATGTATGTGTATGTAGTATGTATTGTGTATAGGCATGAATGTATGAATGAGAAAATATACTTGGAAGAACAGGCCGATAAAATGAAATTGATCGACACTGGATAAGCTCTTCTAACTTATATATAGCGAGACTTTTTCTCTTTCCCTCTCCGTCTCTCCTTCTCAATTTCTTTTCAAATGCATGAAAAGGAAAAGGACAAAATAAAAAGTACAGAATTCTTCCGTTTGGTCAAAATGGCTTGGTCAGTTTCATGGCTTTGGTCACTACTACAAACATAATTAATCACAGATGTCTTCTTCCAATTTGCAACTTTTGGATTATTTCAACTTAAATGCGACAAAAAGTTTAGTGATGAGAATAGAAAAAAAAAGCCAAAGAGTATGGGGCAGAAGTTTACTTCCACTATCATTGCCCCATTAAAGAGGAAATGAAAAGGATGTTAATGTGGGAGAATGCTGCATCAATGTCCAATGTCCATCAATTAATTTAATGTCCATCAATCTTTTAATATCACATTAACAAGCAATATATCTAAACTAACACATAGCATGTTAAATGTATTGAATGAATCTCTATGTAATGCAATAATTAAATTTTGTAGTAAAAATATGTGACAAATATATAAGTAAAAATTTCATTTATATTTTCTCAAATAACTTTCATCTCACAATATCTTCTATATATCAATTATTGGATGAAAATATTAGAAAAAAAAAAAATTTTCTCAATTTCTAAATGAATTTTAGTATGAACTCTTTCCAAAGGATATTTTTACTGTCATTGCTAAAAAATTTTTTGATAGGTAAAAAAAGAAAAATTCAACTAATAATTTTTTTTAGAAATTTTGTGTACAATTTTATCTATCAATTTCAATAAAGAACGCAAGGAATGTTCCCTTCCTATGTTATTTGTCAGCCAAAAGAATAATAAATAGATTTGATAGAGAATTTGTGGAAAAAATTCAATGTGTAATAGATGTAGAAGAAAGAGGTCGTCGACACAGTGTGCTAATTCAGCTGTGTTTGTTTAAAGAACAAAGTATCATCGCTCATCTTACACATTTTAATGTTAGTTATTTAGAAACGAAATAATACAAGCACTTGACCATCGACAAAACATATACAGGCTATGTTGCTTTTCTTCCAGCACTAACATGCAAATTAGATAAC
>JARVGP010001260.1:0-18555 GCA_029876185.1 Mansonella ozzardi
GTATGCATATTTAAGATTAACGTATAGGAAACTATAACAGCGCTCCTACTTTTTCTTGCATTTAATTAATTGATCGCAAAAAAAAATCCGGTACAGATATCAAAACAATTTATTAAATTTTAGAGCAACTTATGATAATAATGATGGGAATTTATTCCACGTATAACAAACAATAAGATTAATCATTTTTTTTGTCACTGTTCCATACAAATGAAATTACATTATTTACAGCTGAAAACGTTTCCATTTTAGTCCAAAATTGCCAGACACAATCTAACCACTTATTCCAGTAAACCTGAAAGACAACATTTTTAATTTAAAATAAATGACTTGAAAGTCTAATTAATCGCTATTTGAAATCAGATGAATTTGCCAATATTTTTGCAAAACTGTTTTAATGTCACCAAATAGAACAATAAGTGAAATTATCATTATAACAATGGCAATTTTTCATGCTTTCTCAATCGCTCATTTGGCTTTTTTTGTATTCCTATAAAATTTTAGCCATATCGTTAAAACGACATGCTCCCATAATTAAAGAAATTGAGTCAAATTAATATCAGTAATTGAAATAAACTGTACAAAAAAAATATAATATTCATAGTTTCATTATATATTTCTCTAACACTGAAGTTGCAACAACTATTGAAGTTCAATCAATAGCAAAAACAGTCATGAAAGTTGTAATGATATGAAACAATCTATTCATAACACACCGAAGGTTTTCAAACATACTTCTAAATGAGAAGAATTCATTTCTACAATATCCGCTACCGAACCATCTTCTTTCGCTACAACAATCGCACCATAACGAATCTAAAAATAAAGAGGAAATCATCATTTAAAAAGGCCCTGAACAAATCAGACTGAAATTCTCATTTACTCCAAAACTTTTCCTTAATCTTCACAAAACTTTTTCAACGAAGTAATAAAAAATAATATTAACTTCTGGTAACATCCTGAAATTCGGGTCTGAATTAACAGCACCGACATATGCGGCCACTTGTACTGGATCATTGTACATTTTTGCAATTCCCGCGCAGGTATCTTTCGATGAACCTGATGAAGCCGTTTTCCAGTCCATTAAAAATAGAGCATCTCTAAACACAACAGCATTTAAATTTCACTATTTTACAAAACTTTTTAGCTGAAAAAAATTTGATTGAAATACGTGTAATGCCATTTTTAAATGAAACAACTATGCTTAAATTTCTTTATTATCGAAAATTTCCAAATTTAATCAACGTAGAGACTGAACATTTACGCGACACCGTATTCTGAATGCAGTTGCACCATCGATTTAGCTTAGAACGGTATTTAATAAATGGAAGAATCAAGAATTAGGCTGCAACAAACTTATACATAACAGCAGCATCGAACCGTCCACTATAGCAAAGGCCGTGATGACTTGTAGGTTTTTCCAACTCCATGTTTTCGTTACCAAGCATGCGCAAAACAGGAAGTACACTGCTTAAATAGCTGGCAACAGAACTATCAACCTAAAAGTTTCAATACGCAAAAAAACTGGCACTAGCAGCATAGCATCATTTGTAAAAATTTTACTTTGGAGATTATTTCCTCAGCAATATCATCAGGAAAACTTCCTCGCTTTCGAAGCTCTTCCAAAATTCTTTGTATGCAGCTATGATATTGCGTTCCCGATTGCATGCGAACTGAAAACTGCTTTATGGAACTAGGAAGGAAAAAGGATGAAAAACAAAACCTGCTTGGAAAATAATCAAAGAATATTTTGCTAGCTTAATAAAGTTAATCACTGTAAAATTTAAAGTGCAGAAAAACATTAAATAATTTCTACTGCAATCAAAATGAAAGCAGATAGTAGTTGCTTGAAAAAGCGGGAATCAGCTGAAACTATCATTTTCAAACCCCATATATTTTAATGTGTTTACGTTTTTCTGTTTAAAATTTCGAATCGAAATAAAACGTTTACTTGCAATAATATCCATTCACAATGATTACATCTTAAGGACACATTTCTGAATTCACTAACTTCTGAATCAAAGGCTAAAAAACATCACCTTCCGAAAAGCAACAAAACTAACCTCTCATGTATTTTTTAAAGGCACCTAAACCACCCAATTGCTTGATCATTTTTAATTGCCACTGATACAGTGAATATTGTGAAGTTGTGCATCCTAGAATCGTTGAAACAGATGGATAGCGACCATCTTTCATATTTATTAGATTTTCTACAAATTGATTGGTTTTCTGAAAAATGTAAAACAATTTCATTGGTATATACTGTCAGAACATAAACTTTCTTCTTGTTCAAAAGTAAAACTGAAAATTTCAAACCGCTTATTTGAAGGATATTTAAAAAATTCGATTCATATAACTGACTTAATTTAACTATTAAATATACATTGTTATCCATAACAAAAAAACTTACAAACTGATAAAATTTGAAAAAAAAAATTAAATAAATTTCCTTCGTATAACAATGATGAAAATAGATAAAACAATTACTTCCCAAGTTATTCTCTCGAAATTTCTTTTAAAATGAAGAAAAAGCAAACTTACAAGATATGATAATTTTTGCTGTGTAGCTAACAGTGAAGGAGGAGAATTAAGAAATTCTTTCATCGGTAAACCGCCAAGAATATCTTTAACAACATATGGCATAATTGTTGTACCATAGTGAACTGTCTTAATACCAACTTTGGCCACCATACTGAAAAATTTATAGAACTGTAATAACTACTCGTGAAGAAGATGACTTCTGATTTCAAGTGAAGAAAAACAGATTAGAGTATTCGTCATCTAAATAAAGCCTAACAAGAACCAAACCAAATGAGATTGAAGCATGTGACTGAGAAAGTTGAACTGTTTATCAGTATGTATGACAGCAAAAAATAACAAACAATTCAAAAAAATTATAATAAGTGACATAAAAAATCAGTTTCGCATTTTTGAAATGGAGTAATCCAACCCGGTGATCCAATTTTTGAAATGGGTTGAAATATATTAAGCTGCTTACTCGAATTACCAAATCTCGAAAAATTTTTATGATACACATATTTGAATGAATTTGGTATAATGATTTAAGTTTATGATAACACAAAATTAGATGTAAATGTTTAATAAAAATGTACAACCAAAGTGTAATGAATTTGAAGCATATAGTTGAGAAAGTTGAATAGAACTGCTTATCAAAAAATAGCAAACAATTCAAAAAAAGTATAACAAGTAACAGAATCAATCAATTTATAATTTTTGAAGTGGAATGATCCAACCCTTCATTGGGCTACCTGCTCGATCTGCTAAATCTTCGAAAATTTTTATGATACATATGTCAATGTAAAATTTGGTATAATGATTCAAGTCTATGATGGTGCAAAGTTAGGTACAAATGGTGGAGGTGGCATGTTGACTTGTGGCGCAAGCATAAGCTTCTCTTCTTTCATTTGCTCAACATACAACCAACACGGTGTTACTTGATAATCCGCTGGTGGCGGTTTATAAGCTGGTTTGTGATAAGGTGGAGCTGCTCGTAGACCCCATCTTTTATACATAGGATCGTTTGTATCATAGGTTATTCGATCACTACCCCATAACTGCGGTGGTGGTACTACTTGCTGAGCTATTATATTTGCCTGTTGAGCTTGCTGATATATATCTAAAAAGTTTAATAAAATATATAATTAATGGAATGCGCATCACATAATAGTCATGCTCAACTTAACTTTTGAGAAACATCTGATTTATTAAACTAACTCAAATATTTTGAGATTCAAGCAATAACATGAAGTATAAGGTATTACAAAAACTACAAAAGCCTTTAAAAATATTTACAAAACTACAAAAATCTTAAAAAAGTTACTATCTCGCTGGTCACCCATAACCATCTGCGCAACCTGTGCCATGTGTTTCATCATCTCCGCAACGTGTGTCGGATCTAGGGCTTCTGTAACTTTAATTCAACAAAAAATACAAAAATTTGTTTTACGATCTTTATTAACTGAAAAATTTTCAAATTAAAATTTGAACGAAACTCATCAGGAAAACATAATATGAATATTCTGGTTATTTTTTTTTTCTGATTTTTTTACGACGGTTAAAGTTTAATTCAAAGAGCTACAGTATTTACTTTCTTCATTGCATCTAAATGTATTTGCTGAACAATTATTACTGAAAAGCGGAATATGAAGAGTAAATACCAAGCAAGTAATAAGTTGAAACAAACAGATAAGAATTTACCCACAAGGTTTAATGGAAAATAAAAAAGTATTGTTACCATCAACACTTTTCGAATCTGTTGTATGTATCGATACAGCTTCTTGTGAACCTAATACGGCTGCCTGATGCATTTGTTGCTCGAGCTGCATTGCTGACTGATGATGGGCAAGATATGACTGCTGATGTTGTGCGTAAGCCACTGCTTGGGCAGCTGTTTCAGCTGTTAAAAGGAAAAACGAATTCAGATTTCCAGTACAGTTAAGAAATTAGTAACTTGCACTGAATATTAAAAAATCTGAAGCCACTTATGAAAAGGATCTTTTATCACTGAGAAATTTTTATGATCCATAATCATTTGTGTAATAAAGTTGCCATCAAATTTGCTTCCTTAGGTTATAAAAGTTACCTTCTAGCTGCTGCTTTTTTCGTTCCTCCTCTGCTTCTTGCTCTTTCTTCAATTTTGCTTCAGCTGCTGCTTTTGCTTTAGCTTGTGCGGCAGCCTAAATAACTTTTACGAATGAATAATTTCATGATCATTTCCGCAACAAAACATTATTTAAGTATTATTATTCTAATTGTAACAAAGTTTACATTTCTTGAAAAATGTAACTGTTCAAAAACATTGAAGAAAATTTGTCGCAAATAATTGGGTGTATTATTCTATAAAAAAACTTTATAATTAGATTATAGATTAGAAAAAATGTTACCTCTGCTTCTTGAGCATCAATTTCTGCCTTGGCACGTATCATTTCACGCCGGTGATCAACATCACGTTCCCAAGCCTCAAACTGCTTCACATATGCATCATAAGCTTCTGTACCTACTGAATTCCTGAAAAAAAAAAGTGTTTAGAAATAACAATAACTCACAACTGTTAAGATACAACAAAGTGAATTAACAATTCATTTACCCATCTGTAACATGCACTGAAGCAAAATGGAAATGAACAGAACAATTGTGAAGCAAGAGTTATGGTTCGAAATTGTCTGTCCGTTTTGATCTTTTCTCAAACTACAGGTTATAGATTAAGAGTTAAACTTCGAAATTGTCCTGTTCATTTTGATTCTTTCAAATGTATAGATGAGTAAGTAAATGCAACAAATAAAAATAAAATCTTGCAAATAATTCAAAAAACATACTAATGCATAAAAGTTAACTTGTCGGAATTGCTTTTTACAAATTGTTATGAAAACAAAAAAAAAGTCAAGATTGAGAAATAAATATTTAATGAATAATTAATAAATAAACAAAAACAAAAACAAACTTATTCTTTTCTTTCCATTGCTCAAATTGTGCTTTATAATCTCGATATTGTTTTTCTAATTCTTCCTCTGGACTTAGTTGTACCATATTTTCTTGCAATACACGTTAGAGATAGGCGTAAAAATACTGAAAAAATAATGTATGTTAGTAAATTGATTATAAATACGATTGGTACACGTTACTAATTTCAGGAAAACCTAAAATACCGAACTCCCTACGAATCAATCTTTGCAATTACCCGCCGAACAGAAGACACAAGGCTCATTGCTAACTTGCCAATATTGCATTCTAATGAAGCACTGGTGGCTAACTCTTTCTTAATTAATGTTGTATATGGTAAGTAAATCAGTGAGGAATTAATGAAAGAAATCAATAAAAGAATCAATTAAGAAATTATTTGAAAAAAATCTATAAAAATTAAATTAAAAATTAACAAAGAAATGCAAAAGAAAGTATCAGAAATTATGGGTATGAAGAAATTTCAAGTTTTGTGAAATCTCCGAGAAATTGGAATAGAGTTCAAAAATGGTAGAATGATTCGTTCAGATTTATAACGCCAAGTTAATTTCAATTTCTTTTAAACTATTTCTATTTTCAATATTAGAGAAAGATAATTTTTAATTGAAAAGCCTAGTTATTGGCAATTGAGTCATTCTACTGTCCAATTATCATCAACTCTCAAGCAAAATTGTCTATTTCTAAAATTTATTAATAATAATTGAAAAGAAAGAAGTTTTATCAGCTACTAATTGGATACAAAATACTTGCAGCACACTTCTATTTGCCAATGAAATGTCACATCGCTCGGGAAATATCAATGAATTGGTATGTATCATTTCTCAATTTAACAATTTTGCATATGTCAGTTAGTTTAAATGTTCAACTTTACAATAAAACTATCGAAAGTATGTAAATTGATTCGAAAATTGTGTTAATTATTGTCACAAAGTGTTTTATTTCGAAAGTCATAAATTTTGAGTGAGAGCTTCGAAATATGTTTATTTTATCAAATTGAAATTTTCAATTATAATAATCTTCATCTTTCATTAAATTTCTCATTTGCCTTATTTTCCTTTTCCATGTTTTATATTTATGTTTCAAAATGCGACATTATTTAATGTGAGTTCATTACTTTACACTTCTCAGATTGATAAAAGATCCAAGAATAGGAATGTTCATGTATTGAGGAATTAACTTTTTAGGACTCTCTTGGCTTTTCGCTTTTTTCGTGGAATGAAAGTATCACATCAATTTGCTGGTCTATTTTTGTTTGCACTCATTTGAATTTGAGGGATTACAGCTAGCATGTAAATTTTGGTGAAATTTGAAGATCATTTAATGATTCGTTTATTTATTTTTGCTATGAGACCAAAAATCTATTTAATAAAGGTTTATCAAAGAGCCTGATCTGTAGTTCTGCTCAAAACTAATGGTTCAGTAATTTTCTTTAAGTTCAGAGAACTTAAATTTCTGAATAACATAGAGATACAGATAGGCATACTGAATTCAAATAATAAATGTATTCAGGTTTTATACTTGTAAATTAACTGGATTACTAAATCGACTGTAAAGCTTGTATTGCATGACAAAAAAATTTTCAGAAAACAATTTGCTTTAAGTTTAAGGGCGATAGTATATAAAGGATAAAGATGATTGAGATGTAAGATTCCGGATTGTAATCAGTTCTAAATTTGACTGATGATAGACAAGATATCAAAGTGATTAGTCAAAATTGCCGGAAAGAATGTCACAAATTGCATGTAGTTTCATCTCTTATATGATTTGGATTTGCAAAGCATTTTCTGAATTTCCTGGATTGAAAAGAAAAGAGCAGAAACCAATAACGAAAGAGTGAAACTGAAACAAATTCTTCGTGTGTTTTCCGTTAAATTTAAGGATTAGTCGTCATGTATATGTTTGCACAAAAACTAATGCGAAACTTTAAGTATTTCTTATTCGGTCCAGTGATTCAGAATGAAACTGGCAAACAGTGGCTATATGTGATTAGGGAAAAGATTCTACAAGTGTCATGTCTTATAGAAAGTAATCAAAACTGTATCCGGAAAACCAACCAATTGATGCCGATTTCCTTTCCGATTTTATTGAGATTATTACTGCATACGCGAGACATTTGAAGGGATTTTCATTGAAAGCGCTAACATTTACAGTGCATATTTTCGCATATGGAATGGAAAGCTCTCACTTTCGATCATCTTTCTTCAGTTTACAGAAACAGTGAAAATAAATTGAAAAGCACATTTGCGAGCCAAATATTATTGTTAAAATTAAAATTATTCAAATTTCACATTCCATGAATACCGTGATAGGATCGTAAAAGATCTTGTTAAATGTCAGAAAGAATGTTTCTAGATTCAAAATATACAGTTTTTATTATTACCCAAGTACAAATTACAGTAAAACAACGTGCGAATTCAAATATGTAACACCAATTATTATAATAGAACGACGTGTGAAATAATGAAATGACATGTGAAATATGTAGGTATTAACATAAAGAGTCAGGAGGATTAAGGATTGAAGAGAAATGGGATGATAATACAAATGAGATATTAGAAAAAATTCAAGACGAAGGATGCGTTGGTATAGGGTTATTATGAAACTGACAATAACAATGAATTAAATATAATTAGAGCGGCTTTATATAGAGTGGCTTGTTTATAAGAAATGGACAACTCGAAAGACAATGTTTCTGTATTACAGCCGT
The DNA here is from genome assembly GCA_029876185.1 of Mansonella ozzardi. NCBI lineage: Eukaryota > Metazoa > Nematoda > Chromadorea > Rhabditida > Onchocercidae > Mansonella > Mansonella ozzardi. The sequence goes on from JARVGP010001260.1 coordinate 8,186, forward strand.
ATCTGTTAGACAACAAACATTGGTATATCAATTTACGAAAATGAACTTAAACACATGATCTTTCGAAAACAAAATGATAAATCATACTGTCCCATAAATTATATGATTGACAATATTGATAGTAAATATCCTAAAACTTTGAAAACAAAGTACAAATCATGACTCATGGAAATAATCATAGCATAATGTGATCTAGCCTGTGCTAAACATTTCGCAGTATAATTATCTCACATTATCTACAATTATCGTACAATTATCTCAGCACAATTATCTCAGCTTTCCGACACTCTTGACTAAGAAAAAGTTTTAGGTTTGAAAAGCATAATTAAAGATATTCATTTAATTTGATTTTTTAATAAGTATATTTTGTTCTTGTTGATTTTTTAATAAGACAATTAACTCAATCTTAGTCGGGTTTGTCGTTCAGTTTGAACGTTTAATACAAAGTAGATGCAATATGCAACAGAATAAATCTAACTTTATTTTAATGACAATTATTATCAAATAGATTATGAAAATACAAACGTCAAAAGTGATGAGTCGTCAATGCAACATTATCCAGCTCTTGTTGCATTAGTTCGGTCACTTTGTCGATCCCACGTCCGATTTGACCTGATAATTCGTTATCTTCTTGGTTAATTTCTTCCCAAATACTCCATTCTAGTTGTTTGCTTGATAATTGCTGTGGATTTGTCATTGTGATAAGAATTCCAACTCAGCGTTCATTCTTTCGATTTCAAAATGATCAGTGATGCCATTGATAAATTATTTTGATTTCAATCCGAGGTTTACGGAATTCTGGTAGACACGGGACTCCGGTAGGATAGCATCGTTGGTAGTTTGAATGGTTTAACTCTTCATTGCTTGCAATCCATGCATTCATTTATAATTCGTTTTACTGCTGATTTGTTACTTGGTATCCAAAGCCTTTGCTTTAATTTATATAACGTGTGCCCATAGTACAGCTCCTTATGCTGAATAATAAATTCAATAATATGATCATGATTTGGTAAGTAAATAACCAATTCATTTTCCATGTTCAATTTCACATTTTCTAAATAACTCCTTGATCGCTATAAGTCATCAGTCTCATAATCTGAAGATCATGAGTTAATACCTCACTTTGGACACCAAAAATTAATACTCGTGAAAAGCTTTGTTGGTTTCGAAAAGAATGTTTCTGGAGTTGGAATGTACAGCTAGTTGTTTTATTACTCCCAGATACAAATTATAATAGAATGACGGGTGAAATAATACCAATTATTATAATAAAACGACATACGAAATGTGCAAGTATTAATTTAAAGGGTCAAAATTCAGCAATAAGGAGGAAAACGAGTTGAATCAAGGCGAAGGATAACGTTGATAGTAAGAGGTGATACTGTTGTAAAATTAACAATAACAATGAATTAAGTATAATTAGAGCGGCTTTACATGAGATACTTGTTCAAAGGAATTGACAAATAAAAAGACAGTGTTTATTTATTATAATACCATTAATCATATCTGTTTACAAAAATAGACTTAAACACGTGACCCACAGAAAACAAAATGATATGTCGCGAACTTCCATATCGCGGAACTTCCAATAATTCAATAAATTAAATTGTAAATAAATGTTAATAACATTGTGAAGCATTCAACTAAATTTATCTTCTTAGATTTATTTCCATGTTTTTTGTTGTCATCTAAATTTACATCCTTTGAAAATGCTTTATTAGCAACAACTTAAAATACTTATCTATAACAACGGATTTGTATCACTACCAATCTTCTTTCCTACCGTAAGCTAACAAAGCAGCAGCTACTGCGTTATCCTATCAAACTTGTTTTAAGCAATTAATTTCCCTCTCTTCACCCATTATAAACTGTCAATCTTTCCACCAATAACATCTTTTGTTTATTCATTCTATAAGTGATTTGGTATCGCTTCAAAGACGCTGTTGTTGAAAATCATCTATTGTCAACCATAATTAATCCTCTCTTTCATCATTTGACCTTATGATTTTTGTATTAAGCCATTAATCCCGCCTCTTTTACTACTATATATATACTTCGATCCTCAAATAGAACATTCATTTTGTTTCTTCTTTTATTTACTTACTTATGTCCTTATCCAATTCTTTCCTTCTATAAATATGTATGTTCGTGTTTGTTAATATTTTTAATAAAGGTTTAATTACCCAGGTTTGAGGTTCTCCCCCAATTCAACACACACAACACAACACACTCAGTTCAAAACACTATATTCAACTCAACAATCCCTGGCCTAAACGTTGGAGAATATTGGCTAACTATCGACCTCTCAGAAGAAGTTCACGATATGATATGCCATACCTCAACAACGTCCCATAGACCAAATGATATTAACAATATTCATAGGAAACATTTTTTTTTTAAATTTCGAAAACAAAGTAATAAATCATTATTAGTAATAAATCATGTCACTTTGCAATTTCCATGTCTCACAAAAATAATCATAGCAAAATATGAGCTGACTGGTGCCAAACATTTTGCTGTACAGTTATTTTGGTTTTTCCAACAATAGATACTTTATATATCTTATATATCTTTTATGTACATACGTTAAATCCGTATGACGAGTAACATCCTGTATAGCAGCATTACAGTATCTAGATCTTTTAGACTTGATTATTTTTAGATTTTTTAGAAAACATTAAAAATAGTTTTTTTTTAAAAAAAAAGGAGCAAAAAAAAAGAAAATAGCTTTTGCCTGATTTCTACACAGCACGCTACTGCCCTCGCTGACCATTGCCCTCGCTGACCATTGCCCTCGCTGACCATTGCCCTCGCTGACCTCATAGTCCACAGATTATTGATTAACAAGTACTAGTTAATATATAAAGAATACACACCCAATATGGGATTATTCACTGTGCTGTTACTACTACTGCTTGACTTCTCCATTGCGTATTGCGTATTGCGTATTGCGCTTCGAAATATATGAAATGAATGTTCTCTGATCTTTCTATAGACTATTGCGTTTCAAAATGTATAAAATTAATGACAAAATCAATCCTGAAAGCAATTAAATGCTTATTTTCTGGTGCAAAATTAAATTTGAATCGTTCCGAAAATTCCACCACTAAGTTTAGCGTTTTCATTGCGTTCACTCTGTAGTGACATAATGATATATCTTATCTCTTCAATGAGACCAGAATTGGGGTTGAGTGTTTGGGTTATTTAGTATGTACTCCATTTGTGCTTCGTTTGAGAGGCGCTTAATTTCTTTTGGCATAGATAAAATGACAAACTGTATCAACTCTAAGATGACAAAAAATATAACGAATGTATTTGTACATGAAATAATCTTATAGTATTACTTCATTGATAATATAGTAAATTGATTTAATTGGCTGGTTGTTATCGATTCTTTTAATTATAAGATATGTTTCGCACTTCTGATTACTTTCTCTATCATTCCCTTGCATTCAATCTATCTTTTGGTTTTTTTTGACGAGACTACTTCTAGATTTTTCAATTTCTTCAATCTTTTTTGCTTTTCAGGTTTCTCTGTTATAATCTGCAGAAACTTTCTTGCTGATAGAAGGTAAAAATAAACCAAAATAATGGCCGATGAACGTTCTCGTCGTGGCTTAAATCCTAATGCCCAAACATTCATACCAAATGCAGCAGCTCGTCCATTTATCCCTGGACAACCATACGTTCAACCTCCGCCAATGTTCCATCATCTACCATCATCTACTAACCAGAGATCTTATCCGATGTACCAGCAGTATGGTCAAATGAGGCCAAACAATGCATTACAGCATAGAGAACCAGGATTGATTGATAATGTAATGTACCATCATCAAGGGATTGCTACACATTCCGCAGAGATGCGACCAAATGCACCACCTATACCTCTTTTGTTACTTCCGGAACAACAGCAAGAACAATCGCCCGTTGATGGTTAGCTGTATTCATTTAAAATTTTGCTGAACTGGATACCTTATTAGATATGATGAATCCTTCTTTCATACTGTTCTTTTTTACCCTTCAGCTCCTTCCAGTTTTGATTTGATAGCAAAAGCTCAATCAAAGCTGTTTATATATCAGTTTGTTAATGATTTTTATGGAAACAAACGTTTGAAATAAATTGGTCCTGTGATTAAGAAGGAATGATAATTATCACAGAGTTTATTGACAAATGAGCTTAAGCCATTGCGTCAGCTTGGAGTTAGACATGAAACACATTATTTTTTAATTGCTCATGCTGAATGCTTTTTATAGCTTGGGATGACGAAGTAGATGAAAGAGAAGAAATGATGAAAACAGAGGAGGAAACTGTAAAAAAAGAAGGAATGAAAAATGATTCTTCCTCATCCGAAGAGGTTATTATTTTCTTCTCTTACTACTTTAATGTTTGTATTTTTAGCATCCTTTCTTCATCACTTTTTTTTTCACGAGATTTTTTTTCACATTTTCATTGATTTTGTTTACTGACAATAAAATAGTAATACATTTAGAAGGAGCAGGAATTGGTTAAACCCACAGATTTGGAAATCGTGAAACCAGAAAATACTGTGGGCAAAACAAACAATTTACCGGTTACGAGAGAAGTAGATGATGTAGATACATCATTACCTATGAAATTCAAGCAAGCGGCTTACATAGACGGTTTGTAGCATTTATTCGTATTAATAAATTAATTCGATTAATCAAATATATGAAGATGTGACTTAACTTGAGCTATACACTAATTATCAGACCTGAATAGAAAGTCACAGATTTTGATTCTACTATGTTTGAAGACAGCAATCGAAAGGAGCATGTCAACATGGTTTTCATTGGACATGTTGATGCTGGTAAATCTACAATTGGTGGACATCTAATGTATCTTACGGGAATGGTAGATAAGCGTACACTGGAAAAATATGAACGAGAGGCGAAAGATAAGGGAAGAGAATCCTGGTTTGTCTTTAATGATTAGGCTTTTGGTGAAAATTTTTCGGTGCTTGCTTTTTTTATCTCATAACTTGTTTTAGACTAGATGAGAACAAGTAAGATTTTTTATTTCTGTATTGGTTGTACAAATTTCCTATCGTTCATTGCAGTGTCGGTGAGAGTAGAATATTCTGAACTAGAATAGCAGCCATTCGTGAATGTTATGAAAAATATGGCTGATTGAAAGTGAGAGTAGGAAGTTTATAACATAGTATAAACGCAGCAAACAAACTCGATTTGTGGTGGAGTTTTTTTATTTTCGGTATCTATCATGGGCATTGGATACGAATGATGAAGAACGTGAAAAAGGCAAAACCGTTGAGTGTGGACGCGCATTTTTCGAAACTGATAAGAAACATTTTACAATTCTGGATGCACCTGGGCATAAATCATTTGTTCCAAATATGATCAGCGGAGCGACACAGGCTGATCTAGCTGTGCTGGTTAGTTAGTTAGCGTTTGTCTTTTATTCTTTTTTTATGTGGGGGAGAGGAAAAATATACTTAAGTTATTTAGATTTATCGTGTTCCATGGGAATATATGAAATGAAACACTGTGGATTCTTTCCTTTGCTCGCTGTAATTCTTTTCATTGTTTTCCGACGTTGAGCTGATCATATCCTTTTGAAAACTATATTTTTTTTCATCTCAGTTAATCTTGTTTCTAGGTCATCAGCGCGCGGAAAGGCGAATTTGAAACTGGTTTCGATCGAGGTGGACAAACGCGTGAACATGCTATGTTGGTCAAAACTACTGGTGTGAAGCATCTTGTTGTGCTAGTCAATAAAATGGATGATCCAACTGTCAATTGGGATGAGGAAAGGTGGGCTCAAAGTGTGAAGAACTCCTTTTATTTGAAATATGAATTTCTTTTCATTGCAGATATAAAGAAATTCAAAACAAACTTACGCCTTATTTGCGGAAATGTGGTTTCAACCCGAAAACGGATATTATATATATTCCAGTTTCGGGGCTTACGGGAGCATTTCTGAAGGAGCGGCCAAGTTCTGAATTCGGTTCTTGGTACATGTAAGTTATGCTAAATTTTTGTGGAGACATTCAAAATTATACCATCACTAATTTTTCCTTTGTAATAGTTTTGTCTGAAATGTGTAGTTTTGTAGCTTCTGAAATCGGAAGCTTTTATGCATAGTTATTGTGCTGTTAGTGAACTGGAATTTCATAAATTTTCAAAATGTTTCCGAGACGTTAATGTTTACAGTGGTCCTTGCTTCATTGAGTATATTGACACTATGTTGCCATCAATTAGTCGCGATTATGAAGGACCAGTACGCGTCATCATTGCTGATAAATACAGTGTAAGTATATGTCTCGTTATTCATTATTCAGTTTATCGAAGTTGAATATGTTTTGTCAAGTTTCTAGAATTAACAATGGAACATTTATCATTTCAGGATATGGGCACCATAATTATCGGAAAAGTGGAATCAGGTATTGTAGTTAAGGGCCAAACGTTAACAGTCATGCCAAATAGGGTTAGTTTATTAAACTCTCAACCTAATGGCGCACTTTTTACATTTTCAAAAAGGGATGTTTGCAAGGTTTCACAATTAGTTTTAGCACAATCGCTAAAAACTTTTAGACCAGCATTCAAGTAATTCAACTGTGGTCAGATGATGTGGATGTTGACAAAGTGGTTTCCGGCGACAATGTAAAATTGAAGTTGAAGGGGATTGAAGATAATGACATTTTGTCTGGTTTTGTACTATGTTCTCCGGATTCACTCTGTCATGTGGGGCGAGTTTTTGATGCTGAAGTAAGAATTTTGCTCCGTTTCGTGGGAGAAATTTTGTAGATCTCTTTTTATTTGGTGAAGTAATCGTCAATATCTGATTCCTACTAAATCGATGGTACTTTCCATTTTTTTAGGTAGTTATTTTGGATCATAAATCAATAATCGCTTCTGGTTATTCTTGTGTGTTGCATATCCAATCAGCAACTGAAGAAGTTGTCGTCAAGGTTTGTTTCGTCGGTACAGTTATTTAAACTACTTGAGAGTTTTTATGCTGAAGGGAAATTGTGATTATTTGTGTTGTGCAAATATTTGAAATTTAATTTATAAATTGATCTTTTAAAGACTTGCATTTTTAATTTCTTTCTGAAGGACTGTATGAAGTCACATTGATTACAAGAACGAGCATTATGTAACTAACCATTGAATGAGCATTTAAATTTCTGGAAATCTGGATTATGTTTGACTGGCAAATGTACCTTCCATTTGAGAATATTCATTCAGAAAGAACTATTTATCTTGTAGAATGAACTTCACAACAGTATTAATTATTGCAACCTTTCTACATTTTTTTTTTTTGGTAACTCATCTTATTTATAGGCAGTAATTTGTACAATTGACAAGAAAACAGGAAATAAGGTGAGAGCACGATTCGTAAAGCAAGATGAAAAATGTATAATGCGGTTGGAAAGTTCGGAATCATTTTGTATTGAAGCATTCAAAAACTTTCCACAAATGGGACGCTTTACATTACGCGATGAAGGCAAAACGATAGCTATTGGCAAAGTGCTCAAGGTTGTGGAATGAGCGTACATTGATAATTAATATTCATTTCAGTGTTGATTTATATATTTGCATATGTCGGGAGAACTTTTAGGATTATTTTTCACTTTCATTCTTTCTAAGGGTATTAACAATTTGTTAAGGGAGATAGTATTTCAATTTTTTGTTGGCTTCCTATTTTCCGGAATATTAAGTATCTCTCATTTTGAATTGGTAAGGTTAAATTATATGAGAAGTTTATCTTTTTAAACTGTGGATTACTTGTCATTTACGGATAGTTTTATAGTTAAGTCTCTTCCTACTAACTATTCCTTATGTAGTAAGTGCTCTTGCAAAATGTCAAGTTGGAGCACCAATTTTGTATGTCTTTAATAAGTCATCCTTCGGTCCCTTTAATTTTATCGAACCATATTTTTGAAATTGTAAACAGATTGTTAAATTAGAGTAATCTTAACTGCGAATTTGTAAATTCCTAATGATTTCCTTGAATTCATTGGTGTTTACAATATATCCTTCAAAATATACTAAAGCCTTATAATGAGATATACTCTTTCCCACCGCTTTTAATCAATGAATGGAGTAGACCATCAATAATTCCAGTCGATCAGACACTGTTCGTATTTTGTTAAGAACGAAATTCTCCTACAGTCGATAAATTGTTGATGAATGCAAATTTAAAGAGCGCTTTCTCGCTAATTGTTAATTGTTTATTTTGTTATGTCGTTTTTCTTCTACACAGTCAAATTTATACTAATGAAGGGATTTATTTGATGTTAAAGGATGATTTTATGAAAGAAAGATTCATTCAAATGTGTGCAGACATTCAGATATTTGCACTTTTTCTTATGGCTCATAAATTAAAGGAGAGTACACTTTGTGAGTTGACAGCCTTTTTAGATATTTTTATAAACTCTCTACTAAGCATTTTGGACTGTACGAAATGTGGATTGAAGTACTGGCTGAATTATGAGTGAAAAAGAAGACCATTGTGAAGCATTGGTGGAGCAATGTATGAGAAATAATTAAACGCAACAAATTTACACAGAAAGTTTGCGGAGATTATGAGACATTGTGCCATGTTAAACTTTAGCAATAGATGATGAAGTCTCGGAATTATCAACCTTCGCAAATTCTGGCTCTTTTTTCTTTTTTTTCATTCGTTTTTCGATCTGGAAATAGGATGAGAAGTAATCATTATAGTTGCAAAGGGAAAAAATAAAATTTGAATTTGAGCAAAACACGAAGTCGCTCACTCTTTCCATTTCTTGTTCCGTTGGAATCGGCAAAAATGGACTGACATCAAGAGCAAAATGAGCGTCACCAGGTATAACCATGAGCAATGCGCGATTAATGAATGGTCCTGAAGAACAAATATTTGATATATATATATATATAAATGGATGGTATGGGGCTGCGAAGTTATCATTCTTGAGAAATGGAATTAAATAGTTGTTGCACAACTAAGCAATTACTGAATGATATTCATATGTATTTTCATATTTGTATCTAATTGCGACTACTTTTGAAAGGATCATTTGAAATGGAAAAATCATTTAAAGTACAAAAGTCTGCTTACCTAGAGCAGGATTTCGATGTTTACATACAGCCTTAATAACAGATGTAATATTTGCTTCCAATTCATTGTCATTCATTGTTAACTGAAATTGATAAAGAGGGCTCCATTAGATTCAACTTCCATTTGGAAATCTATTAATTTGAATATGTCAAAGTCGAGTTAGCACATAAAAGAGTTAGCATATAAAAAAGTATTAAAATGGCTGATGTTAACCATTTTAATGGATTCCACTCAAGTTGTTTTCAAAATCAATACAGCGAAGCAGTTGAACATACCCGCCCTACGACAGTGTCGCAAAGACCCCAAACAGGCATAATTGGATCGCCGCGAATCTTTAATTTAACACCATTCTTGAATTTGTCGATGATTTCTTGAAAGTCATCACCAAGACCACCTGAGAAAAGATACTTTATGGAGTATAAATTAAGGAGTAAAAAGTTATCAGTTATCTGAACAATCTGAATTGGAGATAGTTATTAGAAGTAATCAGAAGAATGTTCTGAATTAAAAAACAAGAACGCGTTTGAACTTGTCAATAAAAAATGCAGAACTGATAAAAAATAAGGATAATCAGCTATAGTTCTCTGATTAAAAGTTAGGATAATGTTAACTTTAAACATACCATTAATTTTATTTGGAAAACGTGATCTTAAAATTCCTCGTAAGGGAAGAATACTGGAAGCCATATCAGTGTGTGCAACGCAAAAATCATAGTCATCAATTCGGAACATTCCTTTGATAATCTAAAAAATCAGTTGAAAGTAAACAAGTTCAAGTTAAAGTATTATGTTTTTATTTTCAAACCTTTTTAATCATATCAGGACCAAGTGCGATTTCAGCACCAGCTTCAATGGCTGCATTCCGATTATGTTCATCATATGCAAATGCCAATATAGTCCTCTTCTCGTTATGTTTGAATGGATAAGGAATTGGCACCAACTCATCCAGATCAGCAACCATTTTGGTCTTGAAAGAAAATTTTGACATATTGCTCGAAATGAGAAAAAAGATAAAACTATGATAAAATATGCAGATTCAAAATATTCAAAATGAACCTTCTTTTCCGTCGTCATATTAAGTTCCATACGCAAACGAACACGCCCATTAGGATTGTTGTAAATGGACGGCTGCTGTATTTCCCTATCAATTTATCAAGAAATTAAGTTAATTTGATACATTATGAGTATTTTATTTGAACAATAAAATTATTGCTATAGAAAGTTAGTATTTCGTAACTTTGCAAAAAAAAAAAAAAAAAAAAAAAAAAAAAAAAAAAAAAAAAAAAAAAAAA
>JARVGP010001261.1:0-18598 GCA_029876185.1 Mansonella ozzardi
ACTATAAATTCGACTAAAATTTTCGTAAATTTTTTTCCTTTTTGTAAATTATTAATTTAAACATTTGCACATTTTTTTCAAATCTAAAAATCCATTTCTTTTTCTTCTGCCGTTTTTTCTGCAAAAATGAATGAAATACGATTAGGGAAACGTCTAATTCTATTATTCAGTTATCTTTCCGTCCTTTTCTTAAAAATTAAATACCTAATTTTGCAAATGAAAAATTAGTGATAGAAAAGTTTTGGGAAAAAAACGACAGAAAAAAGGATTTTTTCGAAGTTTTTTTAACCAATTGTATTCAGTGAACCTAACTGCACTAATTATGGGCCATAATCAAAGCACATCGCAAGTTATAATTGGAATAAATCGTATTATCTTAAAGGTACACTTTAATCATTTTACTGGTTCTTTTTTTGTTGTTTTTAATGTAGCATTAAACTAGAAAAAAATCAATTTCATTAATTACAGATTCGTATACCAGCGGCAATATTATGCACAGTTTTCGTTTTGCCACCTTTTCGTAGAGCTCTATTTGATTTACTGCATATTAAACATCATCCACAGGTAGTGCCAGTCACTAATAATTATTTAAGCACTAGATGAAGTAACGTGTGATCATGTGATACTATTCATCATCAATTATATCGTTTTTACCTTTAATTTTCCTTTCTCAAAACATTTATCCGAAATACCTTATTATGTCTTCAATCATCAGAACATAGTAATAGAGACTTCGAGAAATTTCAAATATACTATGATTTGAAAAAAGAAATTTTAACATTAAACTAAAATTAAAAATGTATAAAAAGAAAGAATTCTTCAATAAGAAATTAAAAATACAATTGTACTACTACTTGTCAATTTCATAATCAAGTTCCATCAATTGATTTTTTTCTTTTTGTGGAAAAATTGAACAATGAGAATAGTGTCACAAAGATTCTAAACACTATAGAGGGACGATAAAATACAGGAGGATACAATGAGGAACTATTACCATACTTTATAAGCCATGAACGAAGATCTTGTGTCTGTATCAATCAACATAAAACACTTCATCTTCAACCTCCCTAAATTAAAGTGATAAATTTTTTCCATGACATTGTCCATCATTTATCACATGAAGGAAGCTATAGTGTAGTGTTGTAGATTCAGATTGCTAATTTCATGAACAAGCAGAAATCATTCCTTTCTTGATTGCAGTGATATCTATGCGACAGTCGGCAACATTTTTTGTTTGAAAGAATCCTTAGCATTTCTTTCAGTAAAATTAGCATTAGTAAAAAATGTTGTGATCATTTTTCTTTGATTTTCTTTACTTCTCATTTTTTCAAAATAAGACTACAATAACAATTGAGAATAAATGGAATAAATCGATAAGATTGGTTTGTTTTAGTTTAAGCATTGATCAAGTACAAGAAAACAGTCTAATTCTTTTCAACCATAACAATAACTGACTATTTAATGAACAGTCACATCTTAGACAAATTGTCCTGCATAATTTCTGGCTCATTTCTGCTTTGCTATTTTTAATTAATTATCTTGCAAATTTAACCATAATTTTGAGATTCAATAAATTTGCAAAGGAAAGAATTTTTATGATTTACCAATTTTATTTGATCGGGTCACTTCTGTTTTTCATTTTAAGAAAACGAAAAACTCCAAAACTTCTAGAATAAACGACAGACTTCAAAACTTTTCTTATTTTGAAATATATTTCGAAAATTAAAGGAAGAAATCAAGAAGTTCAGTAACGGATTAAAAAATGTATAAAAGAATTCAGAACTCAAAAAACTTTCCTCCATAATTTCAAAACATAACATTTTTTATGTTCTAACTAAAATGGAAAAGAAAAAAAATCATAGATATAACTTCATATCTATTTTCGATCATGCCATTTTTCTATAATAAATCCTAAAAGCTAAAGAAAGAAATTTTAACAGCAAACCTTATCATGTATGTTATCATATGTGGGAAAAACTGAGATGAATATTTTCTTCGAAATTTTGACTGAATGACTTGTGTAGCTTTCTGATAGTTGTAATGTTTGAATTTTTCTCATGATTTAGATCATCAAATCTATAATAATGCACAAAGCTCCCATTGCTTTCGTAAATCCTTATTATTATATTATGGCCTAAATCACAGGCTTACAGTGGTAGAATTATTGTAATTTTAAACTCATGCTCCTAACCTACTGTATGTAATTCTCTGTTTTCTTAGTACAATCTTTGTTTATTTACCAGTTGTCTAGGAATACATCCAAATCCTTTGCCGCACAAACCTTACCAATGTTACAATAATAGGATGGTGTCCGCTACTTGTTCCAGTGCAGTTTCATTCCAACACATCGAATCCGACGTTTCATTATCTCTAACCCATCATTATTAACTACTGGACATTGTTTTAGAAAATACTTCTGATGTTGTGTATTTCCAGCAAAATTTGTGTAGAAAATTTTAATTCTTCCTGATAAAGCTTTTAACATTCTTCTCACCTAAAAATTGTACTATTCAAATGTAAATTTGTAATATTAAATTTTTAATAAGATTGAAATCGATAATTGCTAACAAAATGCCGACCAAATAAACAAAAAGTAAGCTACGCATTCGACAACATTGTCCATATGATTATATCAAATCGCTACAGATATGAATGTAGGGGCAACATTTTGATACGTGGTTCAATGATATGAACAGAATTAACTGTCTGAATTCATAATGCTTGCAGTTATGGTGATGAGTACATTTCCTGTTTCAACTGCGAAAAATTAACTTCTTGAGAGCAAAAATGAAACAGAAATGTAATATGAAACAAAATATTTGAGAAAAATTGTTGTAGGAAAAAATTATTGTGATAATTTTTAGTAAAGCAAGTTAAACATAATGAATATGTCATGAAATTTATAATATCTCATAAAATTGCTTCTGATGTCTCTAAAAATTACACTATTCAAGTGTAAATTTACAACATTGCTTTGATAAATTATAACAAAATAAACAAAAAGTAGGCTATAAGCTCGACAGCATTGTCGAATTCGGTTTTACTTTGACCACATTGATTAAAGCAGCAATTCAAGAGATGCAAAAAGTAACAGTGGTCATAGAAGCTGCAGGCATTTCAATTTACATTTACAAAAATAAAGGCAACCTCTAAAAACATCAAGTAATTAAATGTCAATAATTAAAGGTATTAGAAGATTCTAATGGTATTAGAAGTGAATAGATCTAATCGAATGTAGTAATCTGATTGATTGATTTAATCTTTATTTTTGCTCATAACTCAAATTATCTTCATTGCTCTTGAATTGATATCTATGACATTCGATCATTTCAAAATTCAAAAATTTCTGGAATGCTCGAAACATTCCAAATTCCCTTTGTAGGAAATTCAAGATATTGGAAAGGTTGAAATCTTCCGAATTGCGCATATCCTAAAAAATTATCAAATTTGTCAAAGATTATGAAGTACAGCACATTATAGTAATGCGATGATCTTATAACTGTTTCTTATATTAAAACAGCATTGGAATGATTTTTAAAATCTTATCAATGAAATACAAATGAATCATTGTTTTAATGTTCACAATTGAATGTCTACTACATAAAAAAATAAGTCAGAAAAGGCTGCATACCATCAATGCTTCAACATTTTAAAATTTACTGATTGCATTATCAAAGTCTAAAAGTTCAATTTTCGGGCTATGTGGTAAGTGCTGGAAAAAAGTAGAGATATTAGAAACTTAAAGTCAAAAAGTAAAAATGCGTTGAAAAGTATGAAATAACTAGTAAAAATAAAACTAGAAATAAATTAGCCATATTTTGAGTCAGCCGAATGATTTTGACTATTGTATTTTAATGATTAAAATGAATCATTTTTACATTTTCAAAATTTAATCAAATTCAACAAGTGCATTAATCCGGCATATTTTTCATTTTTTTATTTTGACAAACGATGGTTTAATTTTAGAGAGAACAAAAATGCATTAATAAACGAATACAGCAATATTTTTGCCTACTTAGTAAATTTGCATAGTTGAGAAAATAGAAAAAAATGGAATATAAACAGATCAATAGAAGAAAATTTAAAAAGAATTTACAATAATCCCATCATGCACTGTATTTAGTGGATATTTGACAAATGTGATTATACACCAATTCGGAAGAGGCGGAGGAAGTTGGAAGAGCTAGAAGAAATCAATAGGGATTGATAGCATTAGCAAACCGGAAAAGTTTGGGCAACAATATTTTCTAATTTTTTTTTTCAATGTGTGGCATCTGCAACATGCAGTATGTGGCACTAAAATAAGTAATTGGTTAGACGCCCAAATTAAAACAAGAAAATTTCCTAACAGTTTGAATTTTTTAAATTTCAATTGTTGGCAAAAATTTCTATGATAATATGAATATGATACTGAATTCTTTCTATTCTTTTAATATCTTTGACGAAGAAAATAGACAAAATTATTAATGATAGACCTTTGCAGGTAACATTATCCTCACTCCCATAGCTATAGGTGATGCCAAGTAATGCAGTACGACAATGCTTTGGAATGATCTTCTTCACATTTAATAAGCAAGCGTATATTTTGTTACCATATCTTCTCTTTTCAACAAATACAATAACCACAGATGTCAGAATGGTAATTAACATTAATTATTTTAGATTAGTTTAAAATTAAACAATTTTTTTGGCATCAAAAAATTTCATTAGTATTTTATTATAATAATTGTTTTTTTTTTTTTTTTTTTTTTTTAGAAGTATTCCTTTGAGCAAATTTTTTTTTTTTTTTTAAAAGTATTCATTTGAAGCACACTTCAATTTCATCGAAACCAAAAAAAAAGAGGAATTCATAACGAAACGTATGACTTATTGCAAAGAGCGTACACTACAATGTGATTTCGAGCTTAAAATTTATTAAGTATCGGTAATTTACACAAGAAAAGAGAGAGATCAAAGACCGACTCAAATTTTGAGATACTAAAAAGGAAAAAAAAATCTTCGAGTGCATTTTCCAACTACTTCCATAATTGTTTTTCATTGCTTCTGTAATAGGAATCAGTGCAATGAGGCGATCCCTTCCTACTCAGTGTCATAGCATTGAAATTGAAAAATTTTGAGAAAGGATTGATCTTGTTTTTCTTAACTACTTGCTTGGCACTCTCCTTTTATCCATGATCTTTTTCATCACGCTAACATCCAAGCATCTTATTTCCGTAATGATGACCGGAATTCAGTGGTATCCTGAAAACTTTTATATCGTCAAATTTTTAACATATATCAGAAAACTTTTATCTCGTCAAATTTTTAATATATATTATAAAATAGTTTCACAAAAATGTTGATCGAAATTTCCCACAATAAGCGATAAGAGATATATATAGAAGACAAAGGAATTATATAGCATTAATTGGATAGTTTCTTCATTTCTACAAAATGATTCATTCTTCTTTCTGGTTATTCTCTAGGAAGAACATTTATATATTTTGGAATCTGTGCAGTTGCATTAAACTAGCGATCATTTGTGGCCATGAATGTGCAAAAGGAATTGATAAAACAATCGCTGACATTTGTTTACAGCAAAGGCATATTTTCAAGAATTACAATTCCAAATTACAGTTTAAAATTGTGCAAATTTCATACTTTTATGTTCTTAAAACCCATTCAAGTCAGATTAAATATATATTTCTTAATGATCATAAAAATCTTATAATATCATGCGATTAAAGTTACATTAGCTCTGCTTCATAGTTTTCATCATGCTGATTTTGCGAAAATTTCACTTTTTCAAAGTTAACCATTTGGTTACCATTTTAGCAAGGAAAATTTTTCTACCGCTTTTTTCTCTCAAATGTCTGTAAATATTTTTTTTCCTTTAAATATTACATAAAATTTCATCAGAATTCCTGGTAAAGCAAAATTTGTATGAAACAGTTTGCAAGATGTAATTTCAGTCATTTTTTAAGGCGCAAAAATAAGTAAGAAATCTGATCAAGTATGACCATTTTGCATGGGTTTTAGTTGATCTTCACCGGTATTTGCTTCTGGAGACTGAGCTGGTACACCATAAATATTTTGTAAATCGCGTGCTGCATCACCCGTATCACCCATTGCTAAAATTCCCGATGCAAAACCATCACGTAGTTCTGTTAATCGTTTATCCACCTGAAAACAACAATACGTACACAAAGATAAAATCTCGAAATAATCAGCGATAAACCGTCTTTCTCAAATGCCAAATCATGAAATTCCTCGGGCATTCCCAGGAAACTTCGGACAGGCTTGCAAGGGTCAAATAATTCAAAGTTATTCTTCAGCTTCTTTTCATTAGTTTCCAGAAAAGTTAATCATCATAATTTCAGAAAAATAATAGTACTTTATTATTGCTACCATTCATCTATTCAATATGAAATGCCAAGTTCTTATTTTCAAAAAAAAAAGGATTCAAAATTCTTACTATTGATAACATCTCATCGAATTGTTCCGGTGTTGGTTCATGTTCCGAAGTAGACGGTACAGAAATCGGTTTTGGTTCCAGACTCTGACAAAAAAACATTTGTTGAAAATATACAAAAAAGAAAAAAATTCATTAGATCTGTTCGTAATTTACGTGGTTCTTTTTTAAAAAAAGAAAAAATAAAAATTGGAATTGACAAAAACTCCAATTTTTATTGGGATTATGCTAACAAATCAAACATATTATATGACTGAATCGAAAGTTTCATACTGTATGACTAGATCAAAAGTTAAGCAAAGATTAAGAAATGAAAGTACAAAAAAGACATACAAGAACTTCGTTCATGAAATCATCCCCGAAAGGATCAAGACCAAATTTATCTTTCTCTTTTTTCTCTTCTGCTACTGTTGCTTTTTCCCTTTCACCTGCACGTGGATCAAATTCATTATCGAATAAATCTTCCATTTTATCCAATTGCAAATTTTCTAGACGTCTTCCGACCTGAACCTTTCAAATTAATTCATATGATATGAAATTGCAAATTGTAAAATATTGGTGAAGATGAATGACAATGTTATTATTAACTCATAAAGCTTATTTTTGTTCTGAAACTTGAATATGTATGATCTTAAAAAGAAAGATCTTGTAAGGATAATGCATCCCATCGTAACAAGATATTAAAGTAATAATTTAAAATAGCAAAATCAAATACAGTTAGATAAACAAAAATTTCTCACTTAACAATGATATCTTGATGAAGTAATTTTTTTTATATAAGAGAAAATCCCTAATCCGAAACTATTTTCTTTAATCTGAATAATCTATATTGAAACGATTCCTCCAATTTCACTAACTTTTTCATCCTAATCGTACTATTAATTTGCTAGAAAGAACTGGATAGAAATAAATTCCTTGTCGATAAAATAACACTTTCCTTCCAAAAGACTAAACAATTAATACTAAAATACTAATTACTGAAGCCGCTACAAAACTTAAAAATAAAAAGAAAAAAGAACCATTACGATAATATAATTTTTTTTCAGTGAAATAAAGCCAAAAACGCCAAAGGTTTTATTCAAGTATTTCCTAGATAATAGCAGCTTGATTACAGCAGAAAATCGATAATATTCTAGACCAAAATTGCTCAAAATGTCATTAGAAAAGAAATATTCAAATTAGAAAACAATTAACTAGGACGAGTTACCTGTGGGAAGTTTGCAGCAGAATCATTTGTATTAGTAATGTTCGGATGATGTCTTCGTGGAATTGTTGGCGGTGGAATAATTGCGGGTATCATGTCGTCCATTAAAGATGGCATGATTCCAGGAGGTGGCTGACGAGGCACTGGCGAAGTTGGTAGAGGTGGTGCAGAATTCTCCTGACAATTAACTTTAAATCAGACAAAAGTATTTTCGTTAAATTTCAAAGATGATTTTAAAAAATTTTCCCGGAACTTTGCACAAACTCCTGTTTTGATGCAATTCTTTTAGGATACTAATGAAATATATACTGAAAATTGAAGATTAAATAAAAAGGAACCTTCCGGTTTTGTAGCGTATAAAGCTTCTCTTTAAGCTCATTATTTTCGTGTTCCAGCTCCGCTATTCGCTTCCTTAACATAATTAACTGCTTTTTATTTTCCAAATCTCGACCATTTTTTTCCAAAAATTTCTGAAAGGAAATAATAAGGATAAGGAAAATATATCAATACATATGTTATATGGTATATTTTATTTTAAAATTTATGATATATTTGAAGCATTAATAGACCCGATGAAATTTTTCGTATTATTTAACATCTAAACAAAATTACTAAGCAATTTTACCTGATATGCAAGATCGAATGCTTCTCCGACTGTAAGAGTTATCTGTTCCGCTAATTTCTCACTTAGAAAGACGAAACAATCATGTCTAGCAGATGATTCGGCCTTTGCAATAAATGAAAAAACCCTCTTATCCTGCAAGATAGACACCCTGTTTCGTATAGAAGAATACAAAATGCGTTACGTACCACAACAAGATGCCATGGAAATGTTGTTATATCAAATGCTAACACCAATCAATTGTTTAACTTGAGAGTGGTTACTTGACGATTGTTTTTTTTTCTTGAAGTGGAACAATTAACTAAGGAAAGACAAAATCAATTTCTGACAATTACTTGCGAACATAAAAGATTAAAACACGTACTAAATATAAAAAAAGAGACCTGTTTGTCATCTGCGCAAAAGGAAATTCGATGGAGAGGATATTTGAATAAAATCAATTTTGTCTTTGTATCGATAACTGTTAAACCATCCACATTGATGTGCAAATCGACTTTCTTAAGTTTTGCTCCCGAATGTCCCACAACTCCCCGACTTATCTAAATTACTTTGCGAATAATAAGAAAGGTAAATCGTACAAAGTTTCTAATCCTGGGTTTCGCTTTTTGTTTCTGATCCAAGCAGTAAAACTCAAAACTTGTGCTCGTAATGAGCGTGGAAGATCATTTTTGATTTATCAATCTTCAAAACACTTTCTTTTTGTCTAATCGTTACGAAAATACTCGCCGGTATCTTTTCTTAAATTCAAATTATGATCCGGAAGGCGAAATTTTAAAGTATATTGGAAACACAGCTCGGCAAAATTACACTCTTTATTAGAATTAAACATTACTCTGTTGCTTCTGGTCTTTTTCTGAAAATAATGCAGAAGATTTGGGAAGTCAAAGCGTTTCTCAACAATAGCGAAAAATAGAAGGAAGCCACAAAAGAAAGAACCAAATATCCATAGGAAGAATTATTACTTGCAACTGGAATCGTATAGCATGAATAGCATCTCGAATAACATGTGTTCCTTTCGGTTCCGACACTTCGGCAAAACCAAGCATTTTTACGGAATATTCAATACGCCCATTTAGTAAAACATCTGCAACAACATCTTGAACTTACCTTACAGAATATTTTCAAATAAGAAAGATTAGAATGGCAAATTATTCTCGTAAATTTCAGCAAATCAATAAACTAAATTAGCAAACCAGGTGGATGTATCCATTTGGATGAACTACCACCAGCATATCGAACTCCATTCGTATGATTCGATGAACTAGCAATACCAAATGATTGGGAACCAAGAGAACGCTTTATGGTATTATAAATTTCCTTTCCCTTTGAAGTCATTTAATATCTGCAAATACACGTCAATTAGTTAATTAAATACAAATTATATGTTAACAAAAAGAAAAAGAACCGGTTCAAACGATAACGAGACGATAGAAAATAATGACATTTTCATTAAGCATCAAAATTAGACTATAAATTCATAAAAAAAAAAAGAAAGAAGTCGACGAAAAATGTGTCGAGCAATCTGTAAAATGAAAAATGTCAGATCCTGACAGAACAAAGAAAAAAAAGAATTATTCAAAACAGAAATGAAATGAAATATCGAAGGAATCTTTTTTAATATTTGACATCAAATTATTCACGCTCTCTATGCATAATTTTGTTTACATTTACGCAAAGTTAACAAATATTTGACCAATGCAATGAACAGAATAAGGGTCTCAATTTAATAAATGCATCTATAAAGTGATATCGTTGAAAACTGCAAAATTTCCATGCATAGTTAAAAATGAAGATAGCATACAATAATAAATCGCTCATTTAATAGAGAGGTATACATAAAATGATTATCGATCATTTCACTTCATCTTTAAAATTTCTACATTTCCATTATCCTCAACCTATTTAAACTAGCAATAGATCAATTAGGTATAGATATATAAAAAGATTAACTCTGAAATGATTTCACAGTTGATTGATTTTATGATCTAAACAATAATTTCAGCAATCTTAACTTTTTAAAGCAATAATTTTTTGTTGTAGATGAAACTAAAAATTAATTAATAATTCAAATTAAATTTAACCAAGAAATTTTTTAAGAGAAAAAGTAGGATGAGAAAATTAATTATCGTCGTCCCAAATTATCTCATCTTTCAGAATTGTTCTCGAGAAAAAGAGCATGATATCATCATTATCATTCATCACCTTTCATTAACAGCCGCAAAAAATGCAACAAAAATCATTTCATACAATTAATTCATTTTATATATCTGTTAATGAAATATTTGAATACCATTTAATTCATATATATATTTCACTTACCACTTTATCCAGTTCAAATAGTTTCATCTGAAAAAAAATTAATTTAATCGCAGACAAAAAAAAAAGAAAAAGCCAAAAATTTCCTTTGTTACATTTTTCAAATAATGGAAATAATTAGTTTAATAATTATATCTGAATTAGTTTAATTAGATGAATAATTTATCGTTTAATTAATTCAAAAATAAACAAACAATGTATATGTCTTATCCTATCTATTTTTCTCCGTCACCATCGGCTTTTATTTAGACTCTCTTAACAGTCAATACATATATACCATTATTATTTTGTCAACTTTCCCTATTTCTCTATCTCATTCATTTAATCCTCAATCACACAACTTTTTTATTAAAAAAAAAAAAAAAAACATTTATCTATGTACTTCATATTATTTTATACATAAACAGTATTATATATCAATACATCCATATATACATTTATTTATTTAAACATTCATCTCTTCTTCTCATGAAATATTTTAGCATCATCATCTATAAGCTTTTACCCTTAAATTACTAACAAGATAAAATTATTTGCTACCATATGTTACGTAGCAAACATCGACACATACAACATTTTCCAGTCATTGTTCTTACCATCTCTTCGTTCTTCAATCATCCTCCAAACCTGTCTCCTTTATTTTTTTAACAGCTATTATAAATAAAAATTCTTTCGTTCAATCTGCTTATCTATTCTCTCATATTCCCCCACTGTTCGCTTCTTTCCTACCACGAAACGAAATCGTTTAAATGTTATTGTTTCCAATGATTCTCGAACTATTCGACGACCATTCTTAAGAATAGAAGAATTGAGCATGAAAATGGCACCATTATTGGGACAACAATATGTCAACATTCTCTCCGTCATCATCACAATGTTTCTTCTCATATCGCATCAACCACCACTGCAACAATCATCATTATTACTTGTTTTTGTGACATGTCACACCACATATATTTAGAGACATTACGATGACACTATCTAATGCAGTGTAATAAAATAAATCTATTCTCATTGATGAGCTAAATAAATGCGCAAATAAACAATGAAATGATTTTTTAAGCTATTCTGTAATTTCTTGGAAAAAAAATTATTATACTGTAATCCAAATATGCAAGCAATTTAATAAATGTAAATAAACAAATAAGTTATATGCAATTTAAAAGTCAAACTTATCTCCAATGTCCATATGTAAGGTCAAAATTATCTCCAATGTCAAATATGTAAGGTTAAAGGTCAAAATCAATTATAAAACTTTTCATTTCTTTAAACATAATTTCGTCGATGCTTCAATTTTTACTATTTCATTCTTCTTTGTTTTGATTTCCAAGCAAAATTTAAATAAATTTCATTTGCAATGCGAATTAAATCTTTTATATTTACATACAGCACAAAAATTAGTATTAATGGAAGTTGAAAGATTAGCATAGCTAAATATATACAGGTGATCAACTAAGAAGTTGAAAGGTTATA
Organism: Mansonella ozzardi; assembly: GCA_029876185.1. Lineage (NCBI taxonomy): Eukaryota > Metazoa > Nematoda > Chromadorea > Rhabditida > Onchocercidae > Mansonella > Mansonella ozzardi. Next base: position 12,067 of record JARVGP010001261.1, read on the forward strand.
GAAATCAGAAACAACAAATCAGTCAATCTACCAACAATGATTTCAGATGAACTGTTTATAGTGAACAAAAATTTTACTTGCACAAGAAAAAAGCAAAAATAACTGGCTAATGCAACAGCACACCTTTCATAGACAAATCTTTGGAAGCGAAAAGAGAGCAAATCAATTAACTGATGTGTTCAAGACTAGATTTATCGAAATTCAATTCGCTCCATCGTAACATTACGCCTCTTTTATCAAAAGGTCATTCGACTGTTCCATTTCAAAAAGAAAAAAAAAATCGAAACGAAATTGAAATTATATGATTAGTTCAAACAAGTAAACAAGTTTTGAAATGATATTTTCAGAATATGGAATGATGAAAATAGAGCAGAAAAAAAGATAAGAATGGAATTTGAAAGTTATGCAATAAAAATAATCAATTCCATAATGCTTTCCATTTCCGAAATATTAATGTATATCATTGTAATAATTATTCGATGACTTTTTTCTTACTTTTTACAACTTATTCCAAAAATATGATTCAACTGTAATATATGAAAAAAACATTAAAATTTAACTGGTAAATAAAATGAAAAGTATTCATTATGACATTAACAAAAGAAGAAGGAAAAAGAAGAAATCACATATTATGGAACTGATCAACAGATATACAAACATCGTAACCATATTCAGCAGTGAATACGTCGCGAGCATTAAAAATTTCGGACGTACTCACATCAAATAAAATCATACATTAAAATGCCGTAGTTAAGCGACCTACAAATTCATGATAAATTATGACAACTCAAAAGAAAAAAAAAAAACACAAATTGTCTCGAAAATTCAATCATTGAGTAAAATTTTTGAACTATCAGAATTCAAAAATGCTCATCAAAAAGTTATCAGAGATAATTAAATCAATTCAATCAATAATTTTAGAAAATTGAAAATAAGAAAAAATCTCTCATTGCATTTAAACATCAACAAGACATTCTCGTGACTAAACACCAAAGTTCTGATCTTTGTTACGATATCATAAAAACTAAACCATTTTTTGTCCTAAAAATTGAATGAATTTAACAAAATGGTTCCATTACATAATCTGACTAGCATTGATGAATCATCATTTCGTTCAGCAATTTGAAGTTCAATAAAATACATCGATGCATTTTATGAATATGCATTGTTATTTTATTGTAATGTATTTCAATGAAGTTTAATGTCATTTTCGATTCGAAATCTTCACCCACTCGCTTATTTCACATTTATCATTCAAAAAATAGCCAACTGTTTGGCATTCTTTTTTTTTTTCAAAATCAATAATTTACTTCACCTGTTAACTACAGTACTTTAAGAGAAAAATAAAAAAAAAAAAAAAAAAATTATTTGTAGAAATTTAAACTAAAACAGTTCGTGATTCGTCTTTTCAAAGATTACTTTAAATCAATAATTCGTCTGATACAAAAACTGAAAAAGGAGAAAGCAAATATTCGAAAACAATGTGATAGAAGAGAACGAATCATATTGCATTTAATAAATGACAGAATGATCGAAACACAGTTGCTCAAACCAATTTCTTAACCCAATCATTTTTCAATCAGAGGGGAATCTCATCTCGTTCATATCCTATAGTTCCCTTTAAAAACAACTTTTTTTCTTACCGTGAACTCGAACTTCCATTTAAATTTCATTTCCTTTAACATTAGTTAAATTGTAGTTAGCAGATGTTAAAAATGAAATACTTTGATATTAGCAATAAACAAGAAATCATTATTGTTAAATTTATTTCATCGTCAACCGAAATGAATTACTTACTGAATTTCGACTCTATATGGATAACTTACATTAAAAAATTAATACTGAACTTATATCCAGCAGATTATGTCATTGATGGTTATCCTAATACTATTACTATTACTCGACGGACATCTATTAGCGCAAAAAGCTATACCTAATGGTTTACGTAAAATGATACATGAAGCGCGTACAATGGTACGATACTGCTATCCATCACACAATTTTCGTATGCATCACATTTATTTGGAAATAGCGATGAAGCAACATTCAACGATCAGAAAGAATTACAATCCGCTGAAATACGACCTTAAAGAAACCGTACGCAGAAAATTAAATTCATAGCTTTCTCACCTCTACCATTTACTATAAAACAGTCCGATTCTCGTGAAGATATCGATGGTTTGTTCATTTTCGCATATTTCATTCCTTTCTTCATTGAAATCTGAAAAACAAAATTTGATGCAGCAATAAAAAATTCAATAATAAAAGATCTTTCTTCAAAAAAAAAAAAAATTAAACTCAAATAATGTTATTGTCATTATTATTTGAATTTCATTAAGCAATTATATTTATGCTATTATACTGCAACAGTAATAACAATATTAGTAACAAACAGCAATAACAATTATAATGCAATAATAATAAAAATAAAATATTATCAACAAATAGTAATTGTGATAGTAACAAAATAATAACAGTAATAATAATAAATAATAACACTAACAACAGCGATAACAATAGCAATAAACAATAATATCTGATTAATTCGTGAATTGTGGTCAAGAATTCAAAAGTGGAATTATGTAATCAAACTTTTAAAAGAAGAGATGAATTATGAAAGCGATATATTTAACTACATAACAATGACATGTTAAAATTTTCTCAGAATTAAATTTCCAGCTATGGAATTTTCAAAATTTATCCGAAACACCTGATTAATCACTTAAAATGCTATGATTAATTCTAATAATTCCCATACTTTCATCTGATACTATATAAAATTCAATTTCATCTTTTAAATAAAATTCATTCTGTTCACTTTTATATTTGAAACTTACATTCCCATTACATAATATTGCTTACAATAGATTTGACAAAATATATTAAAAAATAGATAAAAAGAAAACTGAGAAGGAAAAAGTAAAAAAATAAAAAGATTTCTTTATGACATTCTAAAAATTTCCAACAGACACTAATCTGAGATTAAACGCTTTTCATATACATTGTTCAATTTGACAAAAGAAAAATTCTAAAGGCTTTTTTTGAAGTGCAACTTAAACGTATTAATATTAGTTCTTTCTATTTTAATAATTTATCAATCGATTACGAAGTTTACTGTTATTTTTTAGTTTCTCATAATCTAAGTATCCAAATGATTAACAGAGATGTTAAACGAATAACTTAATCAAGTGGAATAAATGAATATTGTTAACAATGAAATACTCATAGTTATGTTGAAGAAGAAAAAATTAAAATGTTTTTCCATAATTTTAGTTTTTTAAATTTAATTTCAATCTTTATGCAAATACATCATATTTCATTTTATACTTTTAAACTGTAATATATTTGATAAAGTCTGAAAAAAAATAGACAGTAATTAGAATTTCAATAATATTAATAATAAACGATGAAGAAATGAAGTCAGAAAAAAAATTCATTTAATACTTGTTAAATTATTCAATTTGTTAATTTAATTTTTCTTTCAAAAAAGTAAACAATGTAGCAGTAGCAGTAGTAATAGTGCAATGACAACAGTAAAATAAAATAGTTTATGATTTAGCTAATATAAAGAAGGGTTTGAATATACTAAGAATAATTCGACAAGGTAGAGATACATGTAAGTTATAAAAAACATGTATTCCTATATTACCGGAAAATCCTGATCCTGCATTATTGATATTCCCGAGATGCTACGAAGTAGAACAATGTATTGGATCATGCTGTGAATTCATTGAACATTGCCATCCAATCGATATCGAATACATTGAAAAGCCGGTAATATTTCATTTCTGAAAAATATCCAGTTCCATTTATTTTCTCTTCCACCCTCCTTTTATTTCATTCTATACTAATCATTCCATTTATAATCAACATATCTATTAGTGGTATTTTTAACTTTTAAATTACTACGCTCAAGTAAATTATTGTACCTATTGATTCATTCATGAACAGATATAAACACTGATTTATAAAACTAACTAAATGGCATCCAAATTAAATGAATCAATTGAATAAAATCAACTGATAATTTATAATGATTAGTACCTTCATATACAATGACAACAGTATTTTTACTACATATGCAAAATTTATTATGTACTTGTACGAGAATGGATTAATTCTCAACAATTTCATGTATTTTAAGCATAATTTTATGCTCTATTTAATAACATCATCCATATATATGTATGTGACAATTTCATGGGAATTTCCTGTGCATTTTTTGATTTAATTCATTCATTCAACCCAAACTAATCGTTTATAATTTATTCATTTCCAATTGTATGAGATTTATTCAGCTCACAAATTATTCCATCCAAAAATAAAGTGCTCACAAAAGTGTCTAAGTAAATCACATCATAGATGACATTTCTCATGCAAACATAATTGACAAAAAAAAAAAAATTATGCAAAAGAATTGCATTAATGAATAACGGATAAAATTATGTGATAATTTTTTGCAGGTTGTTGAAATGTTGTATTCTGATAATAATTTATTTGTTATAAATCAAATGCGAAATATAACAATCGAGCAACATATTGTTGTAAAACATGTACACATTTTGGTGAAGTTATTCAATGTCCACAAAAGAAAATTATTGGTTCAAACTGTGAGTGTGAATGCAGGAATAAAGAAAAAAAAGATTGTCAAGGTTTTTTTTTTTCTTCAAATGTTTAAAAAAAAATAAAAATTGAATTTAAATACAATGGAAATCTTTAAATGATCAGTTAGTGCAGTGATAGAAAGACGCTACATTGTAGCTCTATTTTCTCAGCTTCAATTTTTTCTTCCAATAGAAGTTTTTCATTTCAAATTTTAAACAGTGAAGGAATTTTAATATTTCTTTTAATCGATAAATATCAATCAAATACACATAGAATGCAAATGTGCATCTTGATCAAATGAATAAAATTTTTTTTCATATTATGTGCATAAAAGTTCAGTTTCCTCTTTCGATCGAATAAATAACCTTTGATGCATGATCACTTTTGAAAATTTTCAAAATTTGTTTAAGATGTACAATTTAATTTAGGAACTTTCATTCCACTTGGATGAGAAATATCTTATCACCAAAGCAAAAAAAAAAGACATTTTGTGGATTTTAAAAAGTTTGAAAATTAAAAAAAAAAAACGTTACATTTAAGGTCCAAATGAAGTGTGGAATGATGAAAGGTGTACCTGCAGTTGTGGCACAAAGAAATGCTATGGTAGAAGCATTCTGGATAAACATACATGCTTATGCTATTATCCAAGCAATAACAAGAGTTATGAGGAACTACATGCTTCTGGTAATTTCCAATTGGATCAGGTCAGATTGCATAAGCTTCATCTAAATGAAAGAAGGATGTCCATAAAAACTTTCCTGTGAACATTCACAATAAATATTGCTATTAATTTTGAAGTTGATAATATGCCGAATGAAATTCGGAAGAATTTGAATAGTTTAATTTAAGGACATATTTCAGATCTGATCTATCTGTGAAAAAAAAAAAAATATTTGCGAATTAATAAAGTACATTTTAAGTCAAAGATTTCGGTGTATAAGTCAAAGGAAATATACAAGTGCAACGAAGCAAATCATTTTTGAAATTCTTATAAACTTCTTAGAATGCCTTAAATGATCTTTGCACTTATTAATCTTGGCAGATTACGTCAAAAGTAATCTTGTGCACTGATTTTCGCTAGTATTACACTGAGCTTCTGTTAGTTTCCCAAGTATTAGAATGCGCTAGAAGCTATAATTCGTTCAATCGATCTCTGGTAAATCGCGGGATACGAAACTTATGTGCAATATTTGCAAAGACATTCATTACTAATGTTAACAAATAATACCAAATTATCTCTTTGTTAAATTCATACATAAAAACATCATGTAAGTACATCAATTCCTATATGTCCAAAATCCGCGAGCTCTCGGAAGAAGCAGAATTACGCAAAAACAGACACTTCTACGGACTACACCACTCTGAAAATTCTTCATCTCACATGTGTTGATTTAAGTCTCAATCAGTATTGATTTAGTGGATTTGCAATGTTTGCTTGATGGAATTTGCTTCATTATTAGTTTAATTATATGTTCGTACGACTAATTTATTTTAAACTTTCTGATTTCTACAATAAATTTCAGACATTTTACGAATATATATCAAGTTAACATATAGGTTAACATAATGGATTATCAGCAAAAGTTAAATTATATCACAAAGTGAGCAAAGATAAATTTGCATCAAACGCGGACATAAAGTCAAGTATCACGCAATACGTGATACGATACGTGATAGCGTAATACGCTGATAAAATTACTAAGGTGAAATGAAAAATTACGAGAAATTAGAGAAAATTGGTGAAGGTTTGTTTTGTTTGTTTTTATTTACATTGCTTTCTTTTATTTATCTTAAAGCAAAATATAAAATTTCTATTACTTCTCTGTTTGAGAACAAAGTTTTGATTTTTTTTTCTGTAATTTTAGTTTTTTTTTTCGCAAATAGTACAAATAACAAATTCTATACCATATACTAATGAAACAGATAA
>JARVGP010001262.1:0-19288 GCA_029876185.1 Mansonella ozzardi
TAAGCATTCAAAGTTTATTTTTTTCATTACAGATTTACTTATTGATCCAGAGAAAATACTTTCATCAGTAGCATCAAAATTTTCTCAATTATTGATGAAATTCCAAATTAATGAAGATAAATATTTGTTAGCAATGAAAATGCTTAAAGCAACCATCAGCTTTGAAACTATCGAAGTAATAAAATTCAGTACCAATAAAATTTCAGGATTTATCATTTAAATGCATTAATAAGCTAAACAACCGATATTAATGCAAAAAAATCTCCGTTCATGAAGCATGATTTATTGTCAAAAAAAATAGCAGTTCATGAATATTTTAATTACCGTTTAACACTTGAATTTAATTGCAAATAATATAATGATCGAAAAAGAAAATCTCGCATATTGATGTGCTAATATCTTGACCAGATTGGTCCATTTCATACATATTCATTCCAATTACAAACAAAATTACGCTGTAAAAAATTCCGAAAAACATTGGTGTAAAAGAAACATTTAAATAAAAAAAAAACAATAGCGGTTAAAGAAAAAGTATTCCAATTTTTTCACACGAAATTTTCCCCAGACATGCTACTATGTGACAATTGTCGCATCATAAAACGGTGTTGTTTACATCCCAAAAAATTTAAAATGTGCGTGAGAATTTGTGTTTGTATGAGAAAAGAACACTTTCGTATTTGTTGCATAATCCACCGCGGGAATCTCTTTTTCTTGTCATTATGACAATTGAAATCGATCGTATTAAATGTTAACCGGAATCTGAAATTAAAGTTATTGCAAATTAAATCAAAATAATAATACTGATAATAACCAGGTGGCCAGAATAATGACAATAGCGAGAATAATAGTGATAGTAATGATAGCGATAAAAATAATAATAAACTTATTTTCGAAATACAACAATGTCATTATCAATAGAATGGTTTTTTCATCAATTTTTTTAAAAAAAAATAGTGAAATGTTTTGATAAAGTTATTATCCCTTCAAATTTTTTTAAAAATCTTACTTTAAAAATATTTATTGCTGTCCATTTAAAATAAAATTTAGAAGAATTTTCCCAAAATTTCAAAAAAAAATTCAATTTTCAAATTCACAAAAAAAAGTATGTTTCACAAAATAAAACAAAAAAGTAGCAAAATTTACTTTAATTTGTCAACCTTATTTTAGTCTTTCGGATTCTATTAACAGAACAAGTTATCATAATTAACTCCTGGGAATTTCTCAAGTCCATTATACATCAATCCTCTATTGTCAGGTATTTGAGGCGTGTCACTTGTTTCTAGTATGAAAAAACATATATATAGAAGGATTTTGCAACCGTTCATTCCATCTTCAAACCATTTACATTTGTCCATTTTTGATATTACCAATATCAGTTACCGATTGATTGATCGATAATATACGCTTATTAGTTCATCTAAAAGTTGAATTTTTTTCGAAAAAGAAAAGTTTTACTGTTAATTACAGCATTGTACGATTTTTTCAATTTCAAATTTAAAATTTTTCTCTTCGCATTCCAAATTATTGCAAATTTCTTTCTTTCAAATTTTAAGTTTTGAATTTCTTGCAGTTTGAAAACTTACCGATTGCTGCAAACACTGAGATATATTACAACGACAATGTTCTCTATTCTACGAAAATTTGTTGGCATTAAAAAGAAAACGGCAAAGGATGGATATATTCAGGAACTCCAAACTGTTCAGGAACAGTTGCAGGAAGAATTACAATTCTGGAACGCCAAGTAATACTTTCATAATTTTCGATCAGTTTTGTCAAAAAATAAATACAGTTCTACAGCAATTAAGCTATAAATTTTATAAAGCAATTAATGGTGAACTAATTTTGATCAAATTCGAAAAATTTCGGAATTTTCCATCTGAAAAATTTTGTTCACTTATTTCCATTGTCCAACTTTTCGAATGTTTTTTTTTTTTTTTTTTTAAATGATTTGTTTAAATCTTAAGAAATATTTTAGTGCTCTATAGTTCTTCATTACCTGTTACGCTAAAGCCTAAAAAGTTTAGCTTGTACATTTCATTCTTTCCTGTTTAAAATTTCACATTTAGCTGAGAAATTTTCTGCAAAATGGCAAATTTATGAAGTTATCTGTGATTTATTAAAGAACTTCTCAATTTTTTTGCAAAGATTTCTACAATTTCAGAATATACTTTGAAAAAGAAGAAGAGTTCATCTTTGATCGATAAAATTGAATGTTTCATTTTCAGATTCCTCGAAGAAAATGAATTGATCGAATCGCTGCAAGATCATATTAATTCCTTATCAGATGAGGTGCAAGATGCAAAAGACGAACTTTTCAGTGAAGTTGATTATCAGTAAGTTAATTTCTAGCAATTTTTTATAATAAGAAATTATTGAAATAGAAATTTATGAAATAATTTATTTAAAGATTTTTTTTTGCTATGAACATATTTTCAATTTTCCAACCAACTAATCAATATTGATGCATTAAGTCTGCTTATTTTTGCTGCAATTCATTAATTTGACTTTGTGTGCATTTTTTTAAGAACGTTTTCAATGGGATGTAAAATAATTGTTAAAATGCAGAATCAAATTAAAATTGGAAAAAGGAAATGCAAAAAACTCAAAAAAAGTATAAAATATGTAAGTCTTTTTAATAAATTTTTTCGTAGTGAACTTCAATTTTTTTTGAATTATTCAAATCTTCTTGGAGTATTCAAAATTTTGAAGTAGATGATTGTGAGCAAAAGATTCACTAAGTAACATTTTCCACTAAAGCAAAATTGCAACATCATTTGAATTCTTCCCGAATTAATCGATATTGCTATTCTTTAGATTTATGAACCAATAAAAATTCTATCCTTTAGCGATGTGAGCTAATCAACACTTTATTATAACTGTAAAACATGTGTGTAGTTTCAGTGTAAAATGCAAGAAAGAACAATGAGAAACAGATTAAATGAAATGAATTTACGTATTGAAGAAAATGAAAAATATAAAATCGCTCTCATTCGACGAATGGAAAAAGCTGACAGACGCACCTTATATTGGAGAAATCAAATAGCTCAACAATTCATTCATAATTATAATAAATCATCTTATATTTGAGGAATCAAATATCTCAAAATTTAAGATACACAAAATTTATTATAATTACATAATAATAATGATAATCTCTCAATAGAATGTTACAATCACTCCGACATATATAATTTTACAAGTAATGAAATATATTTGCTACCATCAACTATATCTTACTTCCACGTATTTTTAATGTATTCCATTGTTGTGGTTTTAATTTAATTATTAATTTCATTTATCGCTACATTTCGAAATTTTTTTCAACACAAATATATTAGGCATGCTCCTTTTATTTTAAATATCTCTACTATATAATAAAATTTTTTTAGACTGTTTACATCCATTGCTAGAATTTACAATTCGATTTCTTTGCCTCGTACTTGTTTATTTGATTAATTGATTATTATGTACCTCGTTGTACACGTACAATCTTTTCATAATTTTTTTGGAAAAAACGTTCCTTTCGGATTCTATTTTCCGCTTCACTGAAGTTTCATTTTGATATCTTTTTTAAATTCACTTAAAATTTTCTTAAAATATGTTCAAAGCTAATTTTTTTGTCAATTATTTTATTGGTCGATTATTTCTTTTTTGATTTGGTCATTTACAGATTATTATTGTTGTCACAAATATACTTTTGTACTTTTCAATCATTTCTGTATTGTTTCAACCATTCTTTTAATATTATTTTTTGGTAATTTAATTGATTAGCATTTTTGGAGCAGTTATTTGCCAAATTAATTGTAATATGAAATTAGAGTTATTAATCCTAACAAATTTATTCCTAGAACTCCTGTTGCATCAAATATACATCAACAAAATTGCCAGCAAAGTTTGACATTTCATGAATGAAGGGCACAGAAAATGATTGAAATGCGGTGAAATGAAATTGATTTCCTGTACTGTAACAGAATTTCAACCAGTTATTAAGTCATCATTTGAAATTTCATTTTTCGAATACCTCGAATCTTCCCTATTCAATATCTGGTTTAATACTTATTGTCATTTTTTTTTTTTCTAAATTTTAAACCATCCATTTCTTGCTAGCATCTTTCTGTGGATTATATATTTACATTATCTTTCGTCAATTGCTCAAAGTTGAAGATTTGCCGAAATTTTACTTTTGGTCGATAAATCTCTAAAAAAAAACTTTCATATAATTTTTTATTATCTTTTAACATCTCTGTGAACAGTACTAGCAGAAAAATTTAGCAATTGAATTAAAGGTTTTTGAAAAGTAAGTAAAGCAAATTTGAAAATTTTGTGGACATTTTTGTGTTCCTTCCTATATATGCTGGCTGTTATTTGTAAAAGCTAGTGAGTAATGAGCATTATTTTCACAGAAAATTGCAAAAGAGAATTTCTTTCTTTCATAACTTCCTAAAATCAAATTCAAAAGCAAGAAAATGCTATAAGTCAACATTCTGGAGAAGTTCAATATGAATACTGCAGTTATTGAAAAACTTATTAATCAAGAAGTTAAATAATTTGAATCAATTCAAAGTCCTATGATTTATGTGAAAAGAACAAAAAAAAAAACTAAAATCTTAAAATTATCCTCAGCCAACATCATCTGTTATGCTTGACCACTTCACTTGGATTCCATTTTCAGCACAAATGTTTTCTACGTGTTCAAACATGTATGTATGATCACAAACGTACGGATATAGTTGTGTTCTACGAGAACACAATTGCTGCCATAAATTTTTTGTTTTCATTACAGTTAGCTGAATGAAAACTGAGCTCGAGAAAATCGAAAATTGTTACAATGAAATATGAAAAGCTGATGTGATAAAATATGACAAAGCTGAAACAACAATCAATTGGTCAAGTAGTTTTTGATTTGTTCGACTACATCTGATGATTGTCTAAATTAGTTGCCTAATTAATTACTTGCTAAATAAATTTCTCCCCCTTCCTCCCCTATGACTACATTTTCGAGTAATGAAAAGAGTACTCATATATATGTTAAAAGTGATTTTACGCTTTTTGCATTCTTTGTCCAAACTGTGTGCAGTTTAAATATCATATTTATGGGATATAATTCGCATCAAATGCATATTTCTATGATCATTTAATTTGCGGTGTCAGAAACTGATGTATTTTTACCATTTTTGTCCTCTTATCTAAATGCAGCTATATTTATTTACACGGTTATTGATATCATGCTAATTCAAAATAATTAAAAATGATCCAAAGCTAATATAATTAAACAGAACTCAATATAATTTAACATAATAAACATTCTAAGACAAACTATGTCAATGAAACTGAGAATTGCGAGAAGATATTGATGAGAAAATTGTCCTGACGTACATAACGAGTGTCAAGCTACGAGGGCGACGATATGAACCAACTGGTTGACAGCCAAAATCAGATCACTGTTGTAGTGCTAAAGCATAATATACTGCTTACGAGCATAACCTAATATAATTAACTCTTACAGGTTAGATAATATAAAATAAGATATGTTGGTCCCGATTCATTCATTAAATTTAATGTGAAACATTTAACAGAGTAGATGGAACTAGAATAAAGATGTATTTTTGTTGAAATTCTTAAAAATATTAGGCAATGTGACATAAATTCTGAACCAGCTGAATTAGGTGCTAAGGTTCTTCTGCATAACATTACTTTATAGAGAGCAGTCTTATGATTCGGCTAGCTATTACAACCGCTTAAATTTATCGAAAGTTGTAAACAAAGGCATGATGACTTTTTGGCAAAAGCTAGAAAAAGTGAGTGGAAAAAGAAAGGTTTCTTTTTCCCTTTTCATCTATTTCAGTATCATTTGTTTTAATGTACTAAAACCAATAAATTTCCATTATTCTCTCTTAAGCCAACTGTTATTAAGACTTTGTTTTACCATTAACTGGATTATTTTTCCAAATTATAATTTTCAATTTATATTTTCAGTTAATTGCAACATAAATTGAAATAAAATAATCTTACAATAATATTATTTATAGAAAGAGAAAAGTAAGAAAGGTAGTCCTGAAAAAAATTATCATCGAAGAAAGAGAAATTAATTTTCAAAACACAATATAACCTCTTATTCTTCCGCCACCGCTCTAAGTCCGCTTCCTTCACTCCGCCGCTGTCAGAACTGTTTTTTTCGTCTCAAATTCCATCACCGACAAAAAAAGCTGTTCCAACAGTAGCAACTATATCACTTGATGAAGCTAAAATACTGCATTGAATCCGTTTCTAAAATTTACTCAAATACCTAAGTGCCAATGAATTTTTAAACCAAATCTTGAAACAAAATCGGGTTGAAAATTCTCATTTTTTTCCATCTTATTTCAATCATGAATTTTTTTCCTTTTTTCTCCAGTTATCGTCATCTCCAAGCTCAAAATTTCCTCCTGGCTCCTCAGCTTTCACCAATTTCATCAACAATAACTATTCCAAAAATATCGACCGTATCACCAAATCAAGCTAATGCAGTGCAACGAAGTCATTTTCACATTCAAAAATTTATTTTTATCAGCATTTCCTGTAAAGTTACCACCTATGTTAGCTAAGCAGAAAATCAACCATGAACTTGAACTTGTTTAGCAATTCAGGAAAAATTTTGGTAAACCAGGTGGAACTGCATTGGAATGGGATAATGAGATCCATTTGATAAACAATAGATTGATCTGGCATTGTTTACTTCCATTTTTTCTCGTGCAACATTAAGAAATTAAAGAATATATTTCCTAAAGTTATATTTTAATACAAATCAAACGTTGCCTTGATCATTCTGTAATGATAGTCAAATCTTGGATTAATGTATGCACGTTGTTGTAGGATCCGGAAAAAATTATCATATCATAAGACGTGGTTTGTTTATCCTGTTTTTTTATCATCATTTTAACGGCTAGCATTAACATTTTTTCGTACGATTTCTATTTTTTTCCGGCGTGATTCATTTCGGATTGCAGTGAAAAACTTTTCAGCTAATTTTTTTCTAATCAAACAGTGATTATAAAATTTACATAAATTGAAATAATATAAGATAGACAATACTAATCGTTACATCAATTTATACCATTCAATCATAACAATAATATTTATTATTTGACATTCATATTAAGACAAAAAAAATAAATTTGATAAAATTTGGTGTTAATTTTTATTGACTTTTTAATTGATTAAATCTTTTTTGGTAAAAACTTTTTATATAAATAATTCTTCAGATGCAATCAGAAAAGACATGGATATTTGAAAGTGAAGCAAACTATCCGCAGAATTTCTTCACAACGACTCATCAATCAAAATAACAGTTTCATTGAAAGAAAATTGAATGGGATTGAATAAGTTAATTTCCTAATTTAGTTCAAAATTTAAAATTTGATAAGTAAGGCAGAAACAATATTTAAAGAAAGATGTAAATTAACAATGAGTATATCAATGGTATATAAATAAAATTTTTATAACAAAACGAATAATTTTTGATACAATTTAATCATTTGCTCTTCATGAAAAGTTTTTCTCTTTGGATAAATATGACAATTACATTAATGTGTGCAATGAATTTCATATATTTATCAACTTTAGGACCAATTGAGATATTCTAATAATACTCAATCTTAATTTATATACAAAATGCTATAATCTTAATTCTATGCTACAAATTTCCTCATTATATTCTATTTTGAAAAACCAAGTACTAAAACTAATTCATCTAATACTAACACTAGTTCATTTAGTACTAATGCTAGCTCATTTGGGTATTGGCATTATTGTTTTTGTTTTCTTCAATTAGCATGATTTAAGTTCATCTGCATAGTTCAAAGCGACTTTAAGTCTTTAGCTACTTATTTTTCTACTTGTCATATAGGGTTTGTGCTGTTGGAAGTGTCAATGATATATTATGGTAAGAATATATCGTTAATTATGATATTAGTTCATGGCTATATTTCTATTTAATATTTTATCTTATTGGGGAGTTTTATCAATTTGCTAAGAGTCGTTCAATTTACTATCTAGTTTCTTTAATATTAGCACTAACTGTTTAGTACTTACGCTAATTCAATTAGTAGTACACTATTTGATTTGGTACTTACACTAGTTCACTCGGTGTTTATACTAATTGACTTGACAGCCCTGAAAATTCATATTTATTTAAAATTGAAACTGCAATCAAGATTAAAAATCAATTACATGCACTTTCAAAAGAAAAATTTGAATAATTTCCAAAAAAAAAAATGAGAAAAAACGAAAGCTCAAAAAACTGATGAGTTACAAACAACATTTTGCTCGACGATCTTGGAAATTAATATCATCAAGATTGGATGGATTACATTGTTCATGCCCAGAGATTAACGGATCTGAACCAAATTCAAGTGCTTTCTCAATTTCCTAAAATTATTTTCTGTTCTCCTAAAATTATTTTTTTATTTTGGTTTCTTAATATAATATTAATTTATCTTTTTTAGAAAAGAGAGAAACGCAAAAATTAAAAAAGAATACTATGAGGAAATTTCTAAAAGAAATGAATGAACCATGCAATAAGTTATCAGTCATATTGAATCAATAATTAAAATTCATTACTTTAAAATGTTATACATAGAGGACATATAATTTGAATTGATGAAAAAACATTGGTAATTTTTTTAGAAGTCTTATTAATATATAAAATTCATGCATTAAATTCTGTACAAAAAAAGAAAATTCTGTTTAAATACTTTCTGATCATAAATTAATTGGACACACCTATTAAATTAATTATAAAATTTCCTCACACCTTTATCCAGCAATCATATACTGGAAGACCACCATGAGCGTTGAAATTTTCGCTAATCCATGTCCTATTGTAGTAAGATGATTTATAGTTATTACCATCATCACCCAGTATTGTGGCAATTATTAATCGCTGATTGTTAAGATTTTGAACATTGCTGAAATTTAATTATTAAACAAAATTTGTTAGCAAATCAAAAATTTTCAATTAATATTTAGATCAATGCTAAATTGTTGATTGCTATTTCTAATCAAAACTTAATTGAATTTTCTGCGATCTTGCTAGAAAATTTTTTATATTATTTTGCATCAATATCATGCATTAATTAACTGGATAATAATTAAAGGATTGCTCATTATATCTATTGAAACATTTCAAATGATGAATGAATTCAAAACTAAAAATTAAATGAAACTTTAAATATATAACAAATTAATTGTTCGAAGNCAAAACTAAAAATTAAATGAAACTTTAAATATATAACAAATTAATTGTTCGAAGATATAATAATGGAATAGTAAATAAATTCCACAACTAAATTAATAAACAAACAAATAACAAATTTTATTTACTTATGCATTGCAGCTAAATGTAATGCTGCTATAAAATTTACACCAGTACTCGTACCACCGTTAATGCCTAGTCGTTGCAGCACTTCCATTGCTGCAGTTGATGCCATGTCCGGAATTTTAATAACTCGATCAATTACTGCTCGTAACAAACTGAAATTTAAAAAAGGAAAAATGCAAATTCGTTTCTTTAGCAAATCATTAGTAAATAATTATTTAAATAATAAATCAAGAAACATTGTAATTAATCCTTTAATAGCAATAATAATTATTGTCATAAATACAAATATAATTATATATATATATATATATAGCGCAAAATAACCCTGTTTATATTGCATACAATAGGATGAGGTAAAGCGGATATGTTGGGACCCGAAAGATGGTGAACTATAGCTGAGCGGGATGAAGCCAGGAATTCTCGTGGGTCCGAAGCGATTCTGTACATGCAATCGATCGTCTGACTTTGGTATAAGGACGAAAGAGTAATCCAGCTATTCAGTAACTGGTTCCCTCTGAAATTTCCCTCAGGATAGTTGGATTACACAATAAAGCAGTTATATTCGGTAAGGCGGATGATTAGAGGAATTGTCGGACGAATAATTATAATATTAATAACAAATAGCATAAAATAATAAATAGAATAAATACTAATAAATAATAATAATAATATTTTTTGCAACATTCATCAAATTGCAAAGTAATAAATGGCATTCCTAGTATAGTATAATAAGTTACAGTGTGTATCACCTTGATGTAACACCATGTCTTACCGGTCCCATAACACCGAATCCGATACCAGCCATTCCGGGTACCACCCATACTTTTCCACCGCTTTCATTTGTAAATCGTTCATTTATAACATAATCATAATACACTGAAAATTGTGTATCAGCAAGCACAACTTTTGTTTTCAGCCCGTATTTTTTCACATATCGTCCAATGGATGATATCGTCCCACCTATAAAAATGCTAATAATTAAAATTAATTTAAAATTTTTAAAATTCAACGACTTCAAAAGTTTTTTTACTACAAAAGTCTTCATTGAAATATGAAAAAAGAATAATGGAAAACATTTATTTTAGAATTTCTAATGCAATTTTTTATGATTTCATGTTAATGATTCAATTGTCAACTAACGAAATTAGCATTTTATCGTATTCATTGTTAAATTTAAGTTTTAAAGTTTATGGTAACTTAAAAATTGCTAAAAGAAAAGGAAATTCATTTAATACAATTGATTGCTAATTAATTACAGGATCGTTCGCTTTTTTCTCTTTGATGGAAATACATATTTAATGTTTTCAGATAATTGAATTTTTTTTTATCTTTACAGGCTTAGAGCCAGTAACTATTAGTTGGAAACTAAAATTCGGAAAGACAAATCCGTTATTTCTTTAGTATAGAAGATTTATTATATTTCTTCCCTTATTCGCCTATTTCCTTCAATATGCTTTCTAAATTTTCTTGTAAACTGGCGTTATTTATGCAATGTCTCTTCACCGCCATATCACCAAGATTATATTTTTGCGGAAATGGAAATCTATAGCTAACGATAATTGTTCTGTCCTTACGGAAAATTAATTTATTTTGGTAAAAAATTTTAAATAATATTTAAATTTAAATAAGAAAAGTAATCAAAGCATTGGCTGAGCAAAAAATGAACCAGTTCCAGCAGAATGAACGAAATAATGAGGCTCTTCAAATGTTTGATTTAAATCTTCGCGCATTTGCTCCAAAATTTCATGCATTAAATTAACACTTTCCAGTGGGTAATTACCGCCTGAAGATTTTTATCAGATTTTCAATAAGTTAAATTAATTCATTTAAAGACTACGAGGCGTAACATTATCATAATCTGAAATTAATTAATTTGAACAGCTAAAAATTAAATTAATTAAATTAGTGCAGCTAAGAAGTAAAATCATTTAAAAATTTTTTTTAAGATAACATTGATTTATTTTTTATGTAGACGAAATTTGTGGGATATTTGGTATTTGAAAAAAGGGAAATCAATTAACTGCCTTCATTTGTTCAAATAAGTAGCTATATTTTTCATGCATTAAAATTCTTTAAAAAATAAAAAATTTTGTAAAATAAGGCTGATCAAAGACGAGAGAAAAGATTGATTTAGTAGCTGGGATTTTATACCACTTAGTGAGTTAATGTTACTCGCTTAATTTTAATTTGTTTCAAATTATTTAAATAAATAATAAGCAGTAACGGTTTTTTTTACGAACATTAAAAATGTAATTTATGGCAATTCTCTGAAATGTGATTGAATGATAACTGATTGCAATAATCATCAGGATGGGAATCGTTTATTCAATCTGAAAGTCAAACTTACTTTCATGAAATTCCTCAGCCCTATCCGAATTAGCAAACTGATTCATGAAAAAGCCGTCATTTTTTATAGCTTCCTCTCTGGCTCGAATTAATCGATTGCCTAAATCGGTCTTGATTATATCACCACCATATAATCGAATATGTTCAACTTTCACTTCTTCGATCGTATTTGGTACCTGTAAGTTATTTTGAAGTGAATGTTTATTGAATTCTGCCATATATTTAGCCTTAAAACTCAGTTACACAAATAATTTGAAGCTTGGAATTTATCCTAATTTGTTTTAAAGTTGTAACTAAATTCTTGGTGCTATGACAAAATTTAAAGTGGCTATGAAATCAATTGAAAAATTAGTTTACAGAAATTTGCACTTTTATATAAACTTTAGTAATACCGTAACACTAAAAGCATAAAATTAAACAGTTAAAACTAAATGAAGGTATTTAAAAAATAAAATTTTTTCTTTTTTTAAATTAAACAAAACGTGAAAGAAATGCCTACAATAGCGATGGATTTTACTCCAATTAATTGACACATGTATGCTTCACTTGCTGCTGTATTTCCAGAACTTGCCTCATAAACTGTCGTATTTTCGCCAATTTTACCTTCGACAATGGCCCACATTATTAGTGCCCAAGCATAACGATGCTTTAAACTACCTGTCTTAGATGCTGATTCATTTTTAAACATAAAATCAACGTTTTGATAGCCTGGAAACTGAAAAAAATTCCAATGATTTCGTTGAAAATTATTAGAGATAAAATAAGGGAAAATTTTATGCTTGATTATCAACTTTGGTGCATTATTTTTATTTATTGAAGAGTGAAATTAAGTCATCTTATATAAATATAGTCAGTTATTTTTTTTATACTAACAAATATTTTTACAATAGCAATTTTTAGTCAATCATTTTGATCAGTCCTTTTTTCATTCAAAGCATTTGAAAACGAATTTTGAATTTTTCTCTCTATGAAATTTTAGAATGTCGAAAAATTCAATGACTCCTATCTTTCATTATTAGCGATTAATGTGTAAGCATATTTTAGTTGACAATTTTAACAATTTATCATACCGCAAGCTTAACAATTGGTGTTCTGCCCATACGTCTTCGTTCTTCCCATAGTTTTGCTATTGCACGCCGACGCCATGAGTTTTCATCTCAACAAAAATTCAGTTTCAAATTTTAATTTTTAGTTAAAATAATAAAATAATGACTTTCAGGAGTGTGAAAAAAAATTAGATTCGAAAATAAATTCGGCTAATATCAAGCTAAGAATAATTAGCCGGCAATTAGCCTTCCATTCCTTCAAATAACGATTCCCTTTCATTCTAACCGACTTACCGAATTCCACTATGCCTGATTTTTGCTTCCAGCTGCTGCAGTTGTACGTTGTTTTATCTCAACAAACGTTTGCTTGTTTTTTTACTATTTCACGATTATTCTTTCATTTCAGCAATTACTTTTAGTACAAAAAAAGAAAAACTTGAACGAAATAAAACTTGACAATCAAAAAAATCTGCTAAAAAAGCCAACTGAAAATTCAAAAAAATTAAATTTTTGATTGAATTTTTTCTCAAAAAAACGAACGTTTTTGTTCATCGCGAGGTGCATGAGATAGTAATGGAAGTGATGTCACATAAGCGACATTAGCAACGACAATAAATGACAGAAACAAACTGAACACGTCAGGTGGCATTTTTCTTTCTGCAAAAAAATAAAAATAAATAAATTTCACAAAATTACATTTTACTCTGCATTAAGTACGTTAAGTCTTTTTTAAATCTTTACCTTTTTTTTTTACTAATTGAACTTGAATTTTTTTTAATTTAACAATATTTTTCATTATAAATTACTGGAAGAAAAACAATGAGTCGTTATTGCAATTAATTAGCTCAGTTCAATTAACAATTTTTATTCGCTAATCGCTCAAGGTTCAACCACAGCTTTTTTTTCATTTCATTTTTCGATATGTTCTTTCAGCAAGCAATCAATTTTTTTCGCTTCTTTTTTCTTCGTAAATTTTTGTTTCTTGTTAATGAATGGATAAATCGAAAAAATTTTAAATTTATAAGTAAATTGAACTTTTCTGTAATTCTCTTCGTTGTAATTAAAATTTCGCAAAAATATGTTCAAACTTAATGCAATTCATTTTTCAACTCTTTAAAAGACTTTTTCTTATTTGTTTATTAAATTTTTGCAGTGATAAGATATTCAATTAAGGCATTTTTTTATCAGATGTAATTGGGTCATATTTATCGCAAACAGATTAAAACAAAGGAAAAGAAAAGTAAAATATAGGGATAATGAATTTTAAACAGAAACCGGAAGAGAAACTGAAAATGGAGCATTTGCAGTGGAAAAGAAGAAAGAAGTTAACCCATCAGAAGGCAGGTTTCGATGCATTATTTCCGGAATGTATACATATATATATAAGAAAGAAAGATGGTAAATGCACCATAAGGCAGGTTTTCTATTGCATTATTTCCGGAATATATATATATATATTTTCTTTATTAAAAATGGAAATTATAACAACAGAATGTATAAAAATTCATAGTTACATCATAAACAATTTTAAAAATGTTTTTTAAATTTCTTGCACTTTATACCTTTCAATTTTTCGACATATGAAGTTTTCACAAATTAGAAAAAAAAGAAGAGTTCATTTTTCAAAAAAGTTTCACATTTACTTCTTTTCGAAAAAAAAGGAAATAATCTTTTATTTAATGGAGGGAAATAAGAGTAGGAAAGTAATTTAACTTATTACTTTATACCGTATCCATAATTACTTTTGTATTTGAAAAACTGGTTGCTTACTTTGGTTTAGAATTTAATTTAATTTTTTGAGAAATGAATTTCATAATAACCTTTTTTTTCGAACTGCATCATGAAAAATTTTTAATAATAGGATGAGAAATTGCTGGTAATCCTTTCGTATTTTCTGGATTTACTTTTACGCA
The DNA here is from genome assembly GCA_029876185.1 of Mansonella ozzardi. Classification (NCBI taxonomy): domain Eukaryota; kingdom Metazoa; phylum Nematoda; class Chromadorea; order Rhabditida; family Onchocercidae; genus Mansonella; species Mansonella ozzardi. Next base: position 14,664 of record JARVGP010001262.1, read on the forward strand.
TTTAAGATCATTCGAACATATCAAAATTGTCAACAGTAATTGAGCTTGTTCAAAATATGTAGTTCATAAAAAGGATATATTAAGTAAAAGTATAAAGTAATTAAATGCGTCGCACTAAATGAACGTAAAATAAGTTCAGTACAAAATTGGTGTGATGTAATTTCGACATAAAAATAAAAAGTTGTTTGCAAACAAATATGTTTTTTATTTTTAGCATGAAAAATTCCATGAAATATTCGTGTTGTGAGTGCACGAACAAACCAAAATTACTTGCGGTTAAAAAAAAGAGGTGCGATACATTAGAATAACATTACATAAGCGATATTTAGATACGGAAGAATCACGTGAAGAACGTGAATACAACATTTTTTAATCTTATAGAATACTGATAGATGTATTGCATCATCAAAAAGGAAAAAAATTTGTGATCACTTCTGCAATGCCGTATGTAAGAAAATATTTCACATAATATAGGAAATGAAAACAGATTGGAAAGGATAAACCAGAAAAAAAATAATCAAGATTATTGTAGTAAAATATTTGAACTATTCATGTAATATCGTTTTTTTGTCATTAAAATTTTTTTAATAATAAAAACTAAAATTTAAAACTGTTTATTTTCCTTCTGAAAAATTTGTTTCCTTTGGAATAAGGAAATAAAAATTTATTTTTATACAAATAAATACATCTGCATGTGTCTGTCCGTCCGTCTGTTCATCCATCTATCCGTCTGTAAATGTGTGTATGCACGTGTGTGGGTGTGTGTCATAACTTTAAACAATGTTTTTAAATGTGAAATTAGTTCAAAGTCGGAACTTGTTTGATGAAGTTATTTTGTTTCTGATATTTTCTTGTCGTTGTTTTTGCTATTTTCTTCTGATGCAAACATATTTGTCCGTTCCTAAATTTATCAAACAATTTTAATTTTTGCCTCCTTTTTGGTTTAAATTTCTAATTAAAATTTGCAATTTCTAAAAGACTAAATTAGATTCAAATAATAATTCGATGAGAAAATTATTAGAGAATGTTTAAATATCTAGTGAATTTTTACAAAGTAAACATTCGAAATTTTTGTTTATGAAAAAATAAAACGGAAAAACAAAAATTGCGAATTAAAACAGAAACGAAAAACTTTTTTTCGCTTAATTTTTGGATGGAAGTTTTATTTGAAAGAATAATTCAAATTTCAAACAACACATTTTATCATTTCAAAAGCGAAAATGATAAAAAATCATCAAAAAATAAAATTAAAAAGTTTTCATTAATTTTTGTCATTGTTAATGCAAAATGACAAAACGATTTTTGTAAATAAAACATTTGTTGAACTTTTGCAGCTCTTGTGCACCTACCAGCAATGAAATAGCGGAGTGGAAAAAAAAATCACATTTTATCACACTTTAATTAATACGAAATAATATAATTAGCAAATATAAAATTTGTAGAGAAATAAATAATTCTGGAGAAAGCAATATTTCATACTGTAAAATAGTAATTTGTAATACGGTAATTGCTTTTTAAATTACGCTTGAATTTTGAGCTTTAATTTTAAATTGAGAAGAGATATAAAATGAATGAGAGATTGGAAAAAATTGTAAATCATCAAATTGTCTCTCATTACATTACTTAGAAGTTTTAATCTATTGTCAAGATTCTTAATATATAATCAGTATACCGCTATTGCAGGCTATCGATGAAAAGACTCATAAATGTGGTTAATACTGAGAAAGAAACAGCGGGGAAAAAATAAATAATGCTAATATAGCAAAAGTTTCTGAGCTTCCAAGCATTTTACAATGAACAGTTTATCAGCAAAAACTAAATCGATTAAGTTTCACCAGCATTATTTTAGAAATTTCACAAAAATATTTATCCGAATTTTTTTTTATCACAAATATATATGAAGTGAGAAAGGTGGACAATGAAAAATGAATGAAATTTTGAAATTTAGTAAATTCTAAATTCAAAATGAATTTCCTTGCAAAATTTAAACTGAGACAATGCTACAATAAGATGACGAAGAAAATGATAAGGAAAAAATGATGAACGAAACAGAATTATATGGAATTGTATAAATTAATTTCCAAGTTTTCCAGACCTATTTTGAAAAAACTACAACAAAATCAAGTAGTTTTGCTTTGTTAAATTTTTGTACTTAATACCATAACTAATGTATTAATTACAGATGAAAAATTGTACTTGGAAAAATTTCTGAGCAAATTGTTCGTTCATTTCACTATCATTTCAAAGGAACAAAAAATTTCTTCTTAATCATTACAAATTTCTTAGTCATCCAAATTTCTTCTTAGTCATCATATTTTATGCCTTTCCGAATTTACCTTTCGTGAATGCAATTAATTCATAATTTTCGGTAGTTTCATCAAAAAAGAAATAAACGGCTTTAACATAAATAACATCTGATAGGAAATTAAAAGAAAGCAAAGATTTCAGTCGAATATATTTAATTGCTTTTACGAATAAATAAATTTTATATATAGAAAATGAATGCAGTTTTGATCAATTAACAATTATTACATAATTAATAAGAATTTTCTGTTAAGATAACGTCTCAAGGAAAGGAAAACATCAATAAAAAGAGAGAAAGAAGAATTTTTCATTTAATTAAATGTATTATCCATAAACAAAACTGTAATTAACTGACTTAAAGTAATTAGACCCGTGAAATTAATTGGTAAAAGAAAATTTAATGAATTTTTTGTGGTACTTAAAATTTTGCTGTTATAAAAATTAATGAATTATATTGTTTCTGATACATTCAGTTCAGTTTTGTGTAAAACTATTCGATCGTTTGGAAAAGTATAATTTGCAATAGTCGTTTGAGAATAAAATAAAACAAACATTGCAATTCAATGTCAGTCAAATGGAAGCAACGACTTTTTGACTTGTTTGAAACTCTTGAAATATACCAAATCGTACAATGCTATCTTCCTAAAAAGAAATATAAAAACTGTCTAAAATGGTATTTTAACCTCAGCCATACTGATTACTTTGAGTGATCAATTCTAAGATTCGATCGAGAGAAATGGAGACAAACATTCATAATGCTGCAAGGATTGTCTCCTTTGAAATTACACACAGAATTAATACCGAGGAAAAAAGGTATTATAGAAAATCCCGCATATCCCTACATTACTTAAACAGACTTCCGCTGCATCATATATCCAAACGTACTTGCTTATTAATCACAAGCCGAAACTGCGTCAAAAATGGATAAAACTCACCAAATTATCTTCGCCAAGCCAAGTGCAACAACTTTTCCTGATACATCATCGTCTCGTAATTTGAAAATGAAAATATATGAAATTTAATTTTTTTAAATTTGACGTCGTAAAAGTTTATTTATGTAATTTGTCATCGAAAGATCAATCATACAGTGAAAAAGAGAGTCTTTAATTCTTAATAATAATTGCAAATTAAAAATTCATTAAAAATAGGAATTCATAATAATTTGAAACTAAAATAAGATTAAGAAAGAATTCTTCAAAATATTTCAAAGTTGAAATAAACTGGAACATTGAAATTAGAACTTTGAAGTCGCAATAAATTTTGAAAAATAACAACTTAAATAATTTGAATTTATAAAGTTACTCAAAAGAAAATTTCCGGAATTAAATAATCAGCAGGTATTTTTTCTCAGTAACTGTCAGTTTGACTGCCAAAAAATAGAAAATGGAAAGTAAAAAAACTCCTGCATTGCAGATGTTAAACTGAAGGTAATGTAATCTAACAATTGTATTGAATTATTTAATTGAATTGAATTGAATTAAATTGCACATTGAATTAGGCTAACTCAATTAAATAAATTGTTCTCAGCTACAAATTATCCATTAAATTCAAATAATTTTTTCACATTTTTGAATGCCTAAATACAGGTAAGTTGATCCTTTTTGTCAAGAAGTAAAGTATTTTTTTTCGACTAATACTTATAATTAAATACATTATCAGAAATTTATAGCTTTACCAGCCGAAAAACGAGCTAAACATTGGGTGCATTTCTTTGCATCTCAATTTTTTGTTCGTATCTCAACGTACTGTTTTTTGAACTTCTTATGTTTCCTGTAGTCTTTCCAGTTTTCTGCTCAGCTTTCAGAAGTGTTCTTCTAGTAATATTAAGAAGTTAATATTATAAATAAGTTATTATTGTAATGAATATAATTATTGCTGTGGTATTGGGGAATCTTCACACTAAAATTAATAGCATAAATATTGATATCGGAAAAAATCACAGTAATAGTAGTGTAAAATGTTTGGCGCAAGCCAGATCGTATTATGAACTGATCATTCCTAAGAGACATGATTAATCGCAGAATATCACATAACGATTTATTACTTTGTTTCCAAAGTTGCAAAGTGTTTACTACCAAAATTATTAATCGAACGATTTTTTCGAAGATTCATTTGTCCTATCTTCGTAAATAAGGCTTATTAACGCTGCTATTTACCTGTAACTTCCAATAATTTCTTATAAATAATCCTGTATATAAGCCTCCTGTAATTGTGATTCGCCCGTCGTCCTATTATAATAATTGGTAATAATCTGAATGTCGTTCTATTGTAATATATCTGGACATCAATAAAACTACAATTAGTTGTATTCCAAATTCTAT
>JARVGP010001263.1:7135-19313 GCA_029876185.1 Mansonella ozzardi
TATATGTATTTGCGTGAATGTATGAAATTTAGACCTGGGCAAAACGTAAACGTATTCTGATCATCGATGCCGTCAGATGCGAAGAAACGACGTGATGCTGCTAAGAAACAAGCAGCAAAGAATCGTACCAAAGGCCGTGATCAAAAATTGGTAAGTTTAGCAAAACATTGTTTTCTTTCTTTCTAAAACTTTACGAGCTATTTTGTTAGGCTGATGATAATTAGTGAATTGAATTAAATTTTTATCTTGCTGCATATATGAAGAATCAAATATATGCAAGGAATCGTATATGATGGTCACGTAAAGTAAACTATACTTAAGCATAATATAGCAATCACATTATATCTGTAATATTTGTATCACATGCAACCGCAAAAAAACAACGAATGTGATAGTAAGATAATGTAGAAAGTATAATAGTTTAATATTTTACGTTTAATTCTTGTGGTATATGCATATATAATACTTTAAAAATTATTTAATTAAGCGATTGAAAAAAAAAAAATGTGTAATACTATATTACATGTATAATACTATATTACACATAGCATGAGTGACACACGAATATTTAATATCATAAAATTATATCATTTTTGAGCATTTAGTGCGATAACTTTACATAGTTATTTTGTATATTTTCCACAAAAAAAAAAAAAAAACGATATTTTTGTGAATTTCTTTTAAAAGTTAAATACTTGAATGTATTAATGAAAATCATATTGCGTGAAGGACATTTTAAAATTATGTTAAATGACATTGAAGCAATTAATATCTATATATGCTTGTCATATAATCTTCATATTGTTTTTCTATGATAACTTATATAAGTACTATACTTGCAGGAGAATAATGAAAGCAATGTGTTACCTGCTCAAGAACAAAGCTCACGTATGCAAAATGGTGGTAATCATTCATTAAAACTCGTTTATTTTTTCTTGTCACTAACACTGTCAATGAAAAGATTAACAGTGAAGGTTAATATATATAAAAATGCTACAACTCTGTTGAAAGTTTTGCATCTGTTCAGTAAAGATAAAAGTTATGTAGAAGATTTGAATTTTCTTTTGTTTTGACATAGATATCAATGGAAGAGCAGGTATGCGGTTTATCTATAGATGACGAAGATTATGGAATGATGGGTCAAATTGATAAATGACTGTGCATTACAGACACTTCCGTAGAAAGTCCATCAATAAATGATGTTATCGATGTAGCTGCCGCGATGCTTGAAAAAATGGAATTGGAAAATGCGAAGGCGAGATCAGTTGCAGGAGCATTGACTTCTCATCCGTTGTAATTTTTTTTTTTGAAAACATTCCATTTGAAAAGATTTGGAATGAGAATATCTCGAAGTAACTCTAGTAGATGGTTTTTGATGGAACCTTTTAAGTCTTGAAATAAATCCATTATGATCATATCACTTTCTTTCAAAATTCTTTTCAGCTAGCTTGCATAAATCATTAGTCATCAGATTGATATGAATATGTTTTTTCCTTTTTCATGAAATTTCTGAAAGTTATCTGAGTTCAGATCTATGGATCTCAAAATAGAAGGATTGACAGTAACATTTCATGGACGTGAAATTGTAACGGACACAAAACTTGAATTAAACATGGGACGCCGTTATGGTCTAATTGGTTTAAATGGAAGTGGTCAGTTTTACCAATGTTTTTTTTTTTTTGAACCGATGTGCCTTGTCAACATATTCTCTTACTGATTTATTTTAGGGAAGTCTACTTTAATGCAAGCAATATTTCGCAGAGAAATGCCGATTCCTGATCACGTGGATATGTTCTTAGTGTCGCGTGAAATGGCTGCTTGTAATGATAATGCATTGAAAGTATGTATTTTAATTAAGTTTTAGAATAATGTAAATTGTTATAATTTTAAAAAACTCAGTAACAAATGCAGACTGCTACTCAACAAGAAGTTATTGTAGGTAGTATGTGATGTTGATGAACAGAGAAAAACACTCGAAAAGCAAGCAGAAGAATTGGCGGCGTCATCGGATGATGGTTGGTAACTTTTGATATATTATGATTTTGAAAGATTTCATTGGTCGAATTATATTTGGATATTTATTTTGCAGAAAGTCAGGAAAAACTATTAGATATCTATGATCGCTTGGAAGAAATGGATGCTGACAGAGCGGAAGCAAAGGCCGCCGAAATATTACATGGTCTTGGTTTTACTAGGCAAATGATGCTTAAAAAATGCATGGACTTCTCAGGTCAGTTTTTGATTTTTTTTTTGTCATTTATCATAGAGATAGAATTTTGTTTTAAATTGGGTTGTAGACGCAACATATTGTATTGTAGGAGGTTGGCGAATGCGAATTGCCTTAGCACGAGCATTGTTTCTGAAACCATCATTGCTATTACTGGACGAGCCGACCAATCATCTTGATTTAGAAGCTTGTGTATGGCTTGAGAAAGAACTTGCTGCGTACGTCGAATTTTCACTTTTTTTTATCACTGATTAATAAATTGATAGAAACATTGGAAGATCGGTATTTCCTATTATATATACTAATCCTGTTTTTATTGGAGGAGATGGTAGAAGTTTAGAGTAATTACGATTTCTTATTTGATCTTTCTAAAGTAATGAAATATCAACTGTCATATATTTTAAGATACAAAAGAACTTTATTGATTGTTTCACACTCACAGGATTTCATGAATGGTGTCTGTACGAACATTATTCATTTGTTTCAAAAAAAGTTGGAATATTATGGAGTGAGTTTAATCTTTAGTTTTTGATGTGTTATTTGTCGCTTAACCTTACTTAACCTAAATATAAAATTTGAAACTTTCGGCTTCTGGAATAAATATTTCAAGTGCAGGGAAAATTGAGAGAAGAAAAGAAAAAAGAAATAGAAAAGTTTTGGGAATTGGACCGCATATAGTGCATACTGCGGTGGAATATTATTTCTTGGGGAAGGGTTTTATTGTCGGTGGCTTAATTATTTATTCAGTTGCCAGAGATCGTCAACGGAGACAGCAATTAATCAGCAATGAAATATTTTCAGGGTAATTATGATACATATATACGTACTCGGGCTGAATTGCTTGAAAATCAAATGAAGCGTTACAAGTGGGAACAAGACCAATTACAGCACATGAAAGTTAGTTTTTTTATTTGATTTTCTATCAGTTTGCAAATCAGATAATGGTAAGTTAATAAATGAAATAATTTCAATAAAATTTATGCAGGAGTATATCGCAAGATTTGGGCATGGTAGCGCCAAACTTGCTCGTCAAGCTCAAAGTAAAGAGAAAACGATGGCTAAAATGGTAGCTGTCGGATTAACCGAAAAAGTTGTCACCGAGAAGGTTGGTTTTATTTATTTCGATTGTATTTACCAATGTTATAAGTTTGTAGGTTGCATTTAAGGAAGAGAATGTTATCATTCATTTTTCAGATAAAACAATTTTACTTTTTTGATCCTGGTACAATTCCACCTCCTGTTATAATGGTACAGCATGTTTCATTTCAGTATGATGAAAAAACTGTAAGTACTGTTTTATCGTTGAAAAAAATTGGTTGTTTATTAGCTTGAAAGTTGATTTCGTAAAAAATTATGTATAAATTATTTTCTTGGAAATATTTTGCAATAATAAAGATAAATTTACGAATTACGAAGCGATTGAAAATAATGCTTAAAAGTAAGGTGGCTTTCGCTCGTTCAATTTTATAAAATAACCAAAAAGTCAAAAGTGGCAGTCATATACTTCAGCCATTAATCTACAAAGATCTCGATTTTGGGATAGATCTTGATACTCGTATCGCGTTGGTTGGTCCAAATGGAGCAGGAAAATCGACATTATTAAAGTTGATATCAGGCGATATAATGCCATCAAATGGCCTTATAAGGCGTCACTCACACTGCAAGATGGGACGCTATCATCAGGTTCGTTGAATGATGAAAATAAGACAAGCAGGAATAATTATTTCGTGCGTTCCAAATTTTCATTAATCAGATCAATTTTTTCTTTAGATCATTTTCTTGTGAAACATTTAATTTTTCGATTAATAGTTTCAATTTTTGCTGATTTTTTTTATTTTTATATTTTTTTCGGCACTTTTTTTTTTTTCGTTGATTTCATTTTGATGCTTAATAATTTGTTTCAGTCTTTCAAATTTGTGATTAATTTATAGCATTTGCACGAAGAATTACCGCTGGAAAAGTCTGCCCTGGAATATCTGATGATGTCATTTCCAGACGTTAAAGAGAAAGAAGAGATGAGGAAAATTATCGGACGTTATGGATTGACTGGGAGAGAGCAGGTATGATCATAGACTAATTTATAATGTTTATAAAATGCCAATATTTTTCAGCTTTTATAATCTATTGTTCGTATAGTTATCCATCTTCGGTACATTTTTCTTTGGATATTTTATCTCTCTTAATTGTTAGCTAAATTTTTAAAGGTTTGTCCAATGAAGCAACTATCAGATGGCCAGCGATGTAGAGTATCATTTGCTTGGTTGGCCTGGCAACAACCGCATCTTTTGTTACTTGATGAACCAACCAATCATCTAGATTTGGAAAGTATTGATGCGTTAGCAGAAGCAATTAACTGTTTCCAAGGAGGGATGATTCTGGTTTCGCACGATTTTCGTTTGGTGCATCAGGTAGGTTTCTTAGTTTATTTACTAGGATTACCTTTCTCTCTTGCTAATCTTCAGTATTTCTTCGGATAATACAAGTTTGCTTGAATAAAAATCATTTAGTATTGTTTTATAGTAGTTGAAAAAAAATATTTTTCGTTTTTAGGTAGCTGAAGAAATATGGGTATGTGATAAACAAACAATTACGAAGTGGGATGGTGATATTTTCACATATAAAAATCATTTGCGTAAGACAATCGAGAAACATCGTTCAGAGGCGGTGGAACGATAGTACTTTATGCTGATTGTTTTAGTGATTCATATTGCAGCATCGAATTGTTTTGATGAAAAATTAATTTTTTAATATTTTATATAAACATTTTATTAATGGCAGCAATATTGACTGAGTTATTCATACAGTTCTTACTTTCCAACCTTTCCCGTATGCATATATTTTTGGTTCTTTAATATAGTGAATTGTAAGTTTCAGTGAAATCTGAAGGTAATATTTAAAATAATACACTATTACGAGCTGATCATGAAGCATCTCCATAACACACGTTTAGGTTTTTCTATTTCTTTTTAGAAAAGAAAAAACAATAGTATTGTTGGTTTATTTGTGAACAATAAACAATGAAAACAACCCTCCATTTTTTATCATAAATGACCGTAAATACGATTCATAATAATTATTAAAGAGATACTTAAAAAATTCATGAAACAATAAACGAGAAATCTAACCAACAATCTTTTAATATCAACAAATACTCTGTCTTATAATCTTTTTCGAAGTGATCAAATTGTGAAATACGTTAAAGTAAGAGATATAGCCTGTTTTACTTGAAGTGAACAGCATTAAACAATCAATCAAACTGCTAGCTATTCAAAAATTTCGTTATAAATCTAAACTATGATTGGAAATTTACATAATTAGATGATCAAATTAACATTTATGGCGAGATTATTCTTCCTCCTTTTTCTAATATTCATATCAATCGTTGTTATCAAATTTATATCAAATATTCGAATACTAATTACAAATTATTGCTATAAAATTTCGTTTATTATAATTTTTTTTTTTTAGATTTCGAGATTTGATATCAACATACTGATATGATAAACAGAAATGATGGAAGGAGAACTAAAGAGAGAGAGACAGAGAGGAAAGATGAATGGGCAAGAATTTCAAAAATTTTCTCATTTTTGTTCAATCATTAAATCGACAAATTAACACAAATTAGCAAATAGACAAAGATTGAAGAAAAAATAGAAGACACCGGAAATGAACTATTGAATATCTATCATTTGTTTGTTCGAGTAATGATAAATGAAGATAGGATAGACAGAGATGCTACTGAAAGATTTAAATGAATGGCGGTGACCTTATGAAAAGAAAAAACTCGAAACGATGTGAAATGGTATTTATACACATATATATGTGGTAGAAAATTCCTCGATAAATCGTCAGTAAGTCTCCTTGTTCATTCAAGACAGGTGGTTGAAATTAAAAGTTTGAAAAATATATGCAAGAAAGAGAGAGAAATAATAAAATTAATTCTAATGTAAAAACTAAAACATTTTATCAATTCAAATATTTCACTATATTTCTACTATCATCATTTTAAACCAATACAATTTTATTCTTTTTCTTTTTTAAAGGAAGAAAAAAAAAAATTGAATGTAAGAAATTTGAATTTCTTACATTCAATTTTTGAATGTAAGAAATTCAAAAAAAAATTTACTGTGAAAATTTAAATAGTGAAAATATTTGAAATAATCAATGAGGAAGTGTGATATTTATGGAATGATAAAAATTTTGCTAGATCTTTTCATTTTATGATAAAATGATAATTGATGATATAGAATTATATTATCAATTATTTTATATGTATAAAAGAGATTATTTTGCATTATATGTCCGAATGCAAAATACATTGCCTAATTAATTAATAAAAATAATAAACTGATAAAAAATTTTTTGTCAAAATTTGTGAAAAAAAAAGCTTTTGGAAATATTTTTGATTTATCAAATAGAATTTGAAAAAAAGAAGCTCAATTAATTATTTCAACATAAAATCATTTTTAAAAAACATTTTAATAATTAAAAGAAAAATTATGCAAAAAAAAAGAAAATGATAAGTGTAATAACAATTATTGAATATAAAAAATCAACATCAACATATCACGACAACTAATATCTTTTACATTATGATAATGATAATGACCTATGTTTTTCTTTAGTGTGAAAGAATGAGCTTTTTTGAAATTATTAAAATCAATATTTATTGTGGAACAAAATAGATATAATAAGATGGCAAAAATAGATACAAATATTTGAAGAGAGTTATAAAGAGAGTACAATACTTGAAGAGTGTACAAATATTACATCAATTAGCATATATCATTTACTATCACAAAAGGACACTGCATCTATTTTGTTTGATTGATTGATTTATTTATTTGATTCGTCTGTACAAAAATAAAACGGTAAAAGAATCAGTAAAAATTGGAACTGTTAATTAAAAGATTAAATGTTTCACAAGAAAATGATCTAAATTGTAATTCCTGCAGTCAAAAAAAAAAAATACCTGAAAATTTAACCTGATGAAATGATAATGTTTTTTCTTTATTTTATTAATTAACACACAGATTTGATAAATTTTACTTGATTGATGTGCTTTGTAACACTTATTACTTCGTAACACATGATTATAATATTGGTAAAATGGAAATAATTTATAAATTTTTTGCTCAAAAAAAAATTTACCAAAACAATAATATATCAGACAAAAGTAAAAAAAAAAATTTTGGAATTAAACAAAAATGTTAAAAACATTGAAAAAAAATGAAATCCAAATGAAAGATAATAAATTTTTTTAATTGATATTCACTCACCCATTGATATTTTGATGTTAAAATTTCTAAAACAATTTTAAAAGCATCAGAGGGATGTATATACAGTAATAGTATTAAGAAATGAAATTTCCAGTTGATTAGTTTGCCGTAATTGGCACTAGTTGTTTGGTTGTAAATATTTACTTTAATCGCTAGGGTTATTTAAATTAGTGAAATCTGAAATCAATAATTCGAATTCATTCCGAATAATTTGAATTGAAATATCTGAATAAAGTTGTAAAAAAATTTTTCGTAATTTTTTTCTCATTGTAATTTTCTCGTGTTATTTTCGTCAGAAAAAAAGTATGAAATTCTAAAATTAAAAATATTAAATGTATGTTTTAAGTCTAAATTATGTCTGACTGAAAAATCAATCAATCAATGAAGTGTAAGTTCTTGATTGCTAATTCAAAATTTCTAAAATTTTACAGTACCATTTATGTTGCAAAAAAGTTTAATTGAAATTAATTGGTTCTAAGACTATTGGCAAAAATATATTTACTAGTTTAGGCTTTAGCTATTTTATTACTGAGTGGATAGCGAATTTTGGCAAAGTTATAGTAAAATCATTAACTATTTGAAAAATTTATGATTACATGTCGTAGAACTAATTACTTGTAGCTAAATTAAAAATTTTAATCTTGAAAACACTCAATGAAATTTCGATATTTGTGAATTGTATGCTTGTTTAGTTGTTTTCAATTTTTTTAAAGGTTTAAAATTAAAAATTATTTACTGCAATATATATTTTTCCTCTAAAGTTTCATCATTTCATTAATTATTTCGCTTGCATAAGCCATTATTTACATTTCAGTTTTCACTAATAATATGCTCTAAGAAAGTAATTCACTGACATATGAATAATTGTCAAAAATTTTGAATTTGAAGTTAATTTTGATTTTCATCAGTTGTGTTGGAAATTAAATTTGATACAATACTTTTGTATTAACAGGAAGAAACCAACAAAAAAATTTATTCAACCATAAAAGAAATAAATTGTTTACCGGAAATGAAAAAGGAACAATTCGACGCTTAATTCCTATATGCACATTAATTAATTAATTAGTGAGTAAGAGAAATAAGAAAGAAAAAAGGCGGAGTTGTATTGCTTCATTCTTTCCTTCCGCTTTTTTTTCTTTAATTTTTCAATTTTTTTTCCTTTTTTTGTCAAATGTGACAATTAACTATGATTTTAAAATCGGTATAGTTTGTGGTTAAGTAGACGATAAGACAACAACCGACGACGATCGACGACGACGAACGACAGCGATAAGGACGACAGGGAAGGGACGACTTACGGTTAGCTATGTCATATATCACGTGTATATTACGCAAACATTCATTCCTATGATCATTTGCCTAAGGTTTATTTGAAAAAAATTTTAATTCATATTTTAAAATGAAATATGAAATTAAATTATGGTAAAACGAATTTCTGCAATAATTACTTTAACTAACTATAAATGCTATCATTAACTTAACAAGTTACAAATAGTAATATTTCACTGATTACGATTACTACTGTGAATATCTATTATTGATTGTTTGACAATCGTTAGTACTATTTATTGTACAAATATTTGATTATTTATCAATGCGATTTTATCAGTAATTTTTAGCCATTAATTAATTAATTAAACGATATGTTTAATTACAAATTATAGTATGAAAGTCTAAAAACAAAGAGAAAAAGAAAAATTTTCATCCAAATTGAATTTTTTCTCAATTCATCTCTTTTTTCATCTTTCTTAATTCTTCTTCATTATCAATAAATTCAAAAAAAAAAAACAAAAAAGTTTTTTAAATTACATCCAAAACTTTTGGCTTTAAAAGAAAAAAAAAATGAAATGGAATTTCATAAAAATAATTGTTGTAATAAATTTGCTAAAAATCAACTTAAAAAATTATAATTGGAAAAAAAAAGATGATAATTAAATTATAAAAATTTCAAAAATTAAAATCAAGCATTCCTATCTTAAAATTTACGTTCCCCTTAAATATTTTATAAATAAAATGTTAAAATTAAAATTTCTTATTAAAATAATATTCAAATAAAATGCTTAATAGTTTAACTCAAGAATAAAAATGAACAATTAATGATAAATAGCAAGTAACTTAAATGTAACTAACTTGAACAAGTAACTTAAACAAGTAAGCAGAATATTCGAAGGAAAGGAAAAAAAGAAAATGAGACTAATATAAGTATAAGCTTAATAAAGTACACAAATAGTAAAATAAAAGTATATAAAAAGTACCATGAAAAAGGAGCTGGCTGTTTCACTGAATTAAATAAAACTCTTAATGTAATTTATATTAGCCTCCTCTTAGGCTTAAGCTCAGTCTTAGGCATAGACCTAGATTTAGACTTGGATTTAGAATTTAAACAGTGGATTTTATGAAGCAAAGCTTTCGTTATATTTTCAAATCCGAAAATTCCCATTGCTCAATGTTAACAAGAAAAGCTTTTTGAAATCTTAGCGATTTTTAAATCTCAACGACGAATGAAACAAACAGAGTTGATTTTATTGAATTGAATGCCGAAATTTTAACAATACATATCATATTAAGATGAAAATTCAAAAAAAAAAAAAAGTTAAAAAAGAAAACGAAGTAAAAAAATTATTTCGTCGATTTGTTTTGTTTCTTTTTTTTTCTTTCCGGATTTTAATTTCACTAATTTTTAATTATCATTCATAAAATTACGAAGAAATTTGAAATTAACAAATTTAGTCCGAATGGTTAAAAACCAGTAATTAAAATAAAATTTTTTTTAATACAAAAGGAAATAAAGTGAAGAAAAAAAGGTTAATACAAATTTTCATCTAATTTGTAACTGGAATTCATTAAATAGAAGAACTGAATAATTAAAATGCATATGGATTAATTTGAAACTAAGAAGTTTCGAAAAAGAAATTAAACTTGAAAAAAAAGTTACGAATTTGAAATTTTCAAAAAAAAGTGTGTAGAATGAAAATTTCTAAAAAAATTAACCTGTTAAATTTAAAAAAAAAAATTTTTTTTGCTTAAACAAATTTCAAATAGGAAAGTTTTCAAAAGATTTTATTGCACTGTTAAATTTATATGTCTTTTTTTACTAATAATGATATGATACGTTTTATGGGAGCCAATTAATCGTTTCCGTTTTTTTTTCTTTTTCAGTGTTGTCAAGTTCTTTCTGGTTATCATCACCAGAATAAATTACATAGCTTTGTTTCTGACTAACTTTTATCAGTTAAAAAAAAAGCCAGGAGTGTAAGAAAAAGTTAACACAATGATAAGTTGCATGAAATAGATTTAATGAAAATATAATGAAATAATCAGAGAATAATTTCAAGTTTAAAAGAATTTCGATATTTGAAAAACTAATATCGATAAATGAAGAAATGAAATACTCAGCAGAAAATTCAAAAACTGACAATGAATAAATTCCGCATGCTTCTGTTGCAATTAAAATATTTCAAGTAGCAAAGTTCGCTAGCTTCAATTCAACAAATAAAGCTAAGCGCTAAAGAATGTTTCTACATTTTTCATCAAATTTAATCAATTACTAATTAACAATTAATTAATTGATTGCAGATAGATTCAATTGAAAAGTTCGAAATTCGGTGCATTTTTTCTCAAATCACATCGATCCACCACACATCGATTGTTTCTTTCTACTACACTTTTAATAATTACTTTTTGTTAAAATTGTAAGATTTTTTTTTGAAAATCATTCATCTTTTCATAATTTAAACTTTTTTACGCAACTTTTTACAAAGTTTTCGATTAGCAATTGGTTTTAATTAATTAATCCAAAAAAATGCTCTCACAATTTCTGATTACTTCATTACTAATTTATTTGAATTAATTGACTTAAAAAAAAATTATAATTATAAAGTCATATTTTTTAATTAATTTACCTAAAAAAAATATTCCTATAAGTTTTTTGTTATTACTTCAGTTATTTTAATTAACTTATTTTAATTAACTAATCCAAAAAAAAACTTTTTTTAGCTAATTACTTATTGTAATGCAATATTTTTTATTCCCATGGATTATCGCTTCGTATTTTACATCAAATGCAGTTTCGGAAAATTCTCAACAAACAGAAGCGATGATTTCGACTAGTGAACCAAATTATCGTATTCTTGGTAAGTATAAATTATCATATTCGTAGTAAGTGTTACATTTGGAAAATTTTTTCAATTATTATTTTAGAGTTTTAAATTTAATATTTATGTCATTTGGAAAAAATTAAATTATGTTGAATTGGAATTAAATATTATGACTAAATGAAAAAAAAAAGCTAATTTTAAAATATTATATAGCTAATTTTAACAAAATGCTTATAAGAGCACTTACAAGCATTTAAAATTAAAGAAACAAATCATTTAAAAATATTTTGTTTACTTTTTTCTTTTAGGACACAGAATACGCGTACGTGAAAAACGCTTAACACCATTTTATCACTTATCAGTAAACTCATATCCCACTAAGCTAATTTATTCTGCTCCATTGAATGCTCATATGAAAAAGGTGATAACAAATGAACATAATCGACTTCGACGTATTGTACGTGTTTTTTCTCAAACATTTTGAAAAGTTCATAATATTTTCGTTTTTTTTTTTTTTTTTTTTTTTTTTTTAAAAATTTTAAAAAAAAATTTTGAAAAAAAAACAGTAAGAAAAA